>DWME01005879.1:0-14339 GCA_018244795.1 Parelbella ahira ahira | reverse complement strand
CTATGCAATTCCACCGGCGATCGCTAGATGGCGCCACGTGGTGAGCGGGCGGCGGGCGCGCATGCGCGCAGAAATAGCGCCGATCACCTTCACCTAGGCGAAACAGTCCGCATGCACGCCGCTATGATAACCAGCGCGGCCCGCGCGGCGCACGCACCGCCCACTCGCCCTCTCCAACTCGATAACAATATTATATCTTGTATACGCTGTGAATTATCGCAACCCGCCGATATACATTAATTCTATCCACATGAGAAACGTCCCTACGCTATTCATAGGCAAGACAATTCGACGTTGCGATTTTAACGCGAACTGGTTTTAAAAAACTGAAGAACGCCGCGTACATATTTGCTTTTATTACCCACGCCGTGATGGAATTTAGGGCGGTTTTAAGAGGGTTTTCGTTTCGTTATTGTGATGTTTTGAAATGTTTTCTGACGCAATATCAGGTTTACGACCTTTAAACTCGCACATATGAGATGGTCTGTCTGTTTAACCCTCTGCTCCCTGAGCTCAGCAACATGCTTTCGAGATTATAATGGCAACTCTTATAATTGTTTGCTAAACAACAGTACTTGTGTTCCAGTAGTAAGCGTTCCGTATAGACTGAGATGTAAGAAATTTAGTCTTCAAAATTTCCAATGATATATACCTACGCCTGTGACACATCTCAGTCACAAAGCTATTTAAATGTAATTGCATAATGACATTTAAAATCATATAGCATATCTACGTGCTCCTTGCTATTTCAATAGCAAAAACAAACTTTATAATACGTCATATAATATTTCGTTAATAACCACTACACACGATGACCAGCTGCTACGCATTTGCCTAATCGAGGCTCATCAAGAACGCGTACTCCTTCAATTGTTATGAGTTGTACAACAAAGTTCTTAGATTGAAACCTGTTGCGGCCGGCTGGGGCCGACTCGCGAATGATTCAGGAATAATAAGCGGGAGGAATGCTAGAAAAATTCACAACTGGACTGACACATCGACGATGCTCAGAAATATTATTACTAATCATTATTTTATATGCGTTTTAAACTAATGTGTTTTGATGTTCGTATCGCAAAGCGGAGCACGAAGTAATCTCATTCTAATTCCAATAACTAATTTGTATTGAAATGGTAGGGGAAGATGTTCCATATGCGATACTCACACAAAAATGTGTTTGTCTTAATAAAATATACTGTTATACAAAAGTTTTTTAGTTTAGATTATTTTAACATTTCTCTTTAAAATAACACGTTTGATCATAAGCGCGTATAGCAATATCACTCGTTGTATACATTGATATCATCGAAGTTTATTTTAGTCCAATAATGTTGCATTCGATGTGCCAAACAAATCATCGTGAAATAGAGAATTCGTTTAAATTTAGCTTGATCTTCTTTTTACGGCGAACACGTTAAGATGCATCGATTATTTTCGGCAGAAGCGCTCAGTCTCATTAGAAGGTGGTCATAGAAATGGCCGGGACGGGTACCAACAGTGGAGGTCAAGTTCGCGGTGGCTCCGGGCCCTATCGCACATCATTAGTACGAAGCAAAGCCGGCCGACAAGGTTGCACAGCTGACAGATCAGGGTTGTGCTGTTCACGTAATAGCGTTAAATCTACAATACTGCTCCATTTCCACATTTTCTACATTGTTCAGGGTGTTTCAGTTGATCAAATAACCGTACTAATATGAAAATCGATATCATGTAACGAAAAAGTTACACATTATGTATAGCCCCTCTTAAAAAAATCGTACATCTTTACATAAACAAGCCTTAAATTGAGGTTATGAGTTTCATGCTTGCATTTCGAATAGTTTAAAGAGTATACGAATCAAATAAACGAAATGAAATAACTCTGAGGTAGATACAAAAAAGTTATCGCTCCTACAGCCCTTAGCGCGGTTATCTATTTCGTAAAGCCCAGTCGCTTCCGGCCGACCTTGCCGGATAGCAATCGCGCTGCGCTGGACTCCGTCCCGCTGTGTTGCACGTTGTTACTTTAGTATAATAATCTTTAAATAGCTATATAACAAGCGCCTTTTGTCTATACATTTTAACACTGTTTTACGATAAAGTTCTCTGTATATGTAAGAAGTCATCTATGAGAGACTATTAGGGCACAGAGACGGAAAACATGTTTTTTTTTTTAATGTATGACTCGGCAGATTTTGTTCTGTCCAAGTTTTAATAAATTTGTATATCATGTTTAACCTTTCAAATTTCGTTGTTTCTAGTAATAAGATAAAACACACAGTGAGTCATATATGACAAAAGTATTTACTATATGTACGAGATTACTTACCTACTATATTATCTCGTAATGTCGTCCCTGAATTTTTAGACTTCTGTAACTTTACTAATATTTTTTTTCCTCGAAACTTCAGAATCATAAAAAAAAACAAGAAAGAACTATTGGATATTCATCGGTCTAATCTTGAGTTATACTCTTGTATTCATACAAAAATCGAATAGAAACACTATTTTCTGACTTTTTTATTAGTTTCCAAAACTGTATTCAGACTGTTACGAACCTTTAAATAGTAATTGACCACATCGGTCCAGCCATCCTCGAGCGACGATACGCCTACCAACGAACAGAATTTAATTCCTATTTATATAGATGACAAATGAACCAAGTAACGCTAACTATTTTGTCCATTAAAGTTAATTGTGACTTTAATTAATGTACAATTTAAAATAAGACCACGTGCTCGTTGTTGAGTTTTTTGTTTTTGTAACTTCATATCTCTCTTCCTATATGTATATATTAGTGTATTTAATTTTATTATCGGTTCACTGAACTGGGCATATTACAACCTACGACAGACTTGTATTTCGTGTAATGTCGTTCATGAAGTGAACACTACGTGCACAAGAAGTTAAACTGTTTACACTTAATTGCATTATAATGTGTAAATCATTGTACATTTTTGTGCTTAAATAAATGTTTAAATGTATTAATTGGCTTTATAATATATCAATTAATTCATTATTGGCGAACTTGTAACAATTGCGCCAATAGCGTGCACGTAGCTGACTGCTAGTTGCGTCAGAGACTTATCAATCACACTGTCACGGGGTATAAAGTCACGTTTCATAAATTGAAGAGGTTTCTATTGGTGTCGTTTTCCACGGAATCTGAATTCTCCAATAATTCCACTATCCCGCATACTTTATAGTACTTATATTTTAAAAAATCTGTCTATAGTAGAATCTATAACGGTAATGTATTCAAATTAACTATTGTATTTCTCTATTAACGTGCAATACTTTTGTCATTACATCTGCCTACTCCGTATGGGACGTAACATGATAATGATATAAATAATGATAATTATTATTAAAAATCCCTCATCTTGCTGGACAATATTATATTAGGCTACGAGTATTTCGATAAGTAAACATAACTAAAATCGTTGTGTAATTAAAAAAAAAAAAAATTATACTACGACCGCATGGAACATTAGCAGATAAATCCTGTTATAACCGATAGGAGGCTCCCCGACAATTGTTCACTCAATTTGTTGTTACCCATCTTTTAATTGAAGCGGCCACGTCTCTACCGTCTCAGTTCACCGCTAGCTGTTGGCGGACGCTAAGTTCTCGACAACGGGACGCATCTCTGCACTATTTTGTTTCAAGTTTCCCTTTATTTATTTTTTCACGGGCCCGGCAGTGTTGGAGTGTAGCGCGCGCTCACGTTACAGTTGTGAATCAACCGCCGGGACACCCGCCCGCCCCCTCCTCGACACTTATCGTTCGTTACCAAGCGTTACCCGTGCTGTTTCTGTGATAGCCTATATAATAATAATAATGACTGAAATTGTGACAAAACCCGATCGCGGACGAGAGCCACTCCGCTTGGGCTCGTTCTACGAACTGTACAAGCGTTTCTTGAAGGATCACGGGTGCAAGTGGCACGATGTTGCGAAACTCCTCGCCGTGGTCGCAGATATCCTGTTCGATGTGGACGGTGCGTGCACCAAAATCGCGGGCAAGGTCAGTGGCGTCGCCGTATTTTAGGATGTGTGTTTACTCTGCGCATTCTATCTTGATGGCATACGGCTAGCTATGACTTATTCGATCATGATCACCATCGATTATCTCATAGTATAATTTTAAATGGCGTGTATTATTATTTAGTTATAAACAACTTGTATTAGTTCTAACGTCAAATGCATTGAACGTAGTATTAGAAAGATATTTTGTGGCCTGTCGTATGTATTTGAAGTTTTAAGTCGCGGGCTCGAAATGTTATTGTTGTTATCGGAACCGGCTCAAGTAAAAAATACTTGTTTCGGGGACAATAGTCCATCTCTTTTGTTCCCGCTGCTTTTGCGTGTTGTGTAAGGGTGGTTCGCTCATCAATAGTGCATGGGGTCCTTACCTGCTTCCTGCCCACCTTGTACACGACACACCGTCTCGGAACAGCTGGCGAGATGAACTCAACTTTTGCGCCGTGACACAATGAGACTAACGTTATATCAGTGCTACTCTCGGTTCTGCGCCGACGACATTTTGACATTCGTGTTGTTTTTAATATTCTTGGGCGTAACAATCAACAAAATGAAAACATACGATATAACGAGAGTTCTCAAGAATATCGGCAGTTTCTTCCATTCGTCTGCGTTTCGTCTCGTGTCGTCGGCTGACGATTTACTTTCGGAGGTACGTACTGCAGTCGCCGAGTGCGTATTGGTCGTGATCGGTGTTCAAAAACATGCATTTATATTAAAACCAACGGTGCATAGTTATCGAGCGACGCGAGCGCGGCTATTTCAGTATTAGGCTAGATATTGATCAGCAATTAGTTAGGTAGGCGTTTTGTTGAAAATTATGTGTAATATGTGTGTTCGCCAAGAGAAAGTGTATGTAGATGCATGCAACCACTTCGCCGGTGAAGTCCACTCGCGATATTAATATGCTAAGAATGTTGATATCGCCCGGTTTCCGTTGCGCCGTGCCGTTTTCTCGGATATTGTAGTTTCGACAAAATTCTTTGTAACCCACCCAAACCGTTTGTACATTACGTGCAGTTCCGATCTAGATTTTAGATAGTCATCGTTATAAGAAGTTTTATTAGGATTGTATGCAATAATCAGTCAGTTAAAACTTAACTAACAAATTCACGAGCTAAGAAAACGTTGCACAAGTCGTGGCCCTTGTTTATATTGGCCGATAAGCGGCAGTGTTTTACTCGATATATCGCCTTCCTTATCGCACAGAAGCTTTTCCTTCTAACGCTGTCGATCGACGACATCTTACTGCGTGACAGTTAGGAGAATGATAAGAGCCGCAAGGGACGGAGACGAGTCGTAAACAATACGGACGATTGTGTATCATTGACCACGCTCGACCCGCGCTGGCGTTTCTCCCGACGTATCTCTAATTGCCTTTCCTCGTTTATAACACACGCATGAGATTTTGCAAATGTTCATACACTGTAAACATTTGTATAAAGCAAGGAATATAATTATAAATAGCACTAATGCGAGAACAAAGAATAGGTTTCGTAAAATAAAAAATTAGGAGATGCAAAAATAGAGCGTACAGAAAATAATATATAGATAGAACCGATGGGAAAACGAAGAATATGTATCATATAGTGAAAAGGGAGACGCGGGTTTGAAAAATAAATAGTTCGTGAAGTAGCGTTGTACAAATTGTAGACGCGGCAGTGCAGCGTGGTCGGGCGAGCGCGCGCGCGCACGCACCAGCAGCATTGTTCGGCGCGAGCGCGCGCCCCACTAACCCAATTACCGAACGCTTATTGACAGAACTGTCTTGGCTGCAACACCTCACCTAGCGCGAAAGGCTTATTTATCAATCACTTGGACTCCTGTTACATGAAAATGCCAAAATACACTGTGACTCATCCCAATAAACTGCGTGGAATATGGATAAGGGTCTGTTGGAGTAAGTCATTAATAAAAAATAGAACCCTATTGGAAATGTATCGTACGATGTATATTTGAAATAGTTATGGTCGCTGTATGGTTTAGGTTTCAACCTTCCAATCCAATGGTATGGAGTTCAAATACTGGCACTTGATAAAAAGACTTCCTGTACTGCAAGATATTCTCTAATGCGTAAAAAATATACTAAATATTATGCCCTCTATGCCAGATTATGACCTTAAACCTCATCAAGACAGAAAAAACGAAAAACGAAAACAGTGTTCGTGATGTGTGCTTCGTCTACATTATAATTTTAACGTCGCATGTATGTACCGTGCTCAATACCGACGAAGTCGGGTATTGAGGTTAAAATATCTATTTTCTTCTCTTAAAATATTTTTCGATGTTTAATTGTTCACAATTACATAGTTGTCAAAATATACTTTAATAGCGGTCGCACCGCCAGCGCCAAATGGTGCGGGGCATACGTAAGCAACGAGCGTGGCGTTTTATTTGATTGTGTCTATAAGGACGAAATAGTGAGAAGAATAACACTATAATTAAATGCTAAAAGTTTTCTACGTAGGTATACCGGGTGTAATGTGACGAAAATGCGCGAGCGGCGGCACCTCGGGCTGCGCGGGAGGGCGCTCCCACGGGTTGCCGATATTTTTAGTCCGCGACCACTACTTGGCACCGACGGCCGCACTCGGCTGCGCTAGTGATCTTTCTGAAATCCCTCCTCGCTTAGGTACGCTCTCAATCTGAAGTGGACCCAGTCTCATGTGCGATACTAAACCATCCGCCGCTCGTTATATATAAGCGGTAGCGATCGATCTAACTTTTTTTACAACACAGATCGTGTGAAGTTTGCGAACGTAGTTATGTTGCTTGAATTTTTTTATGTGATATATCCTGGTTAATAAGTGCAGATGAGATATTGAACTCGTTGAAAGAAACGAACATGGCCACCATCAGCACCGGCGGGAACGGCACAACAAGTCCGCGACGCCAACGATACACCCGCGCATCCACCACAAGTGTGACTCAATTGTTGTCAGATGGATACTCGAGTATTATAAATCGGCTCACGCGTCGCGGGCCCTCTGAAAAAAATGATCCCCTCGGCGAATCCAAGTTAACCGGCGCCAGGTCCCGATACGACGATAAGTTAAATGCAAATAAAAATTCTGTATTAGCCAATGTGAGGCGCTATGAAAATAATAGACATATTTCTCCATATACAATGTTTACACCTGGCCTATCCGCACCGGCAGCCAGGAAGTTGAACGAAGATCGGACTTACCCGAGTTATCTGAGTACAACAAAATCCCGAATCGATACTTCACCTCTACGTTCTACCTCCGGCATTCGAGCTGTCGCGCGCAGTGACTCATTCCGCAGAGCTCACGTGAAAGATAATAAATCATCGCCGTTTACAAAACGATATCCTCTCAAGGAAACCAATAACAACAACATTGAGAACACGGTTCAGTTGGGCAGCACCCGCAGTCGTTTGGAAGACAAATATTCATCGGTGTTAGATCGGATAGCCGTTCAGAAAAAGGAAAGAGCTAAAAGAGATAAGGAAGATCGTGACAAAACCTTGGAACCTGAGCAGCCCTTGTCCAGAGGTTTAATGCGAAGCTTAACAACAGCGGTCTTTGGTGAACATTCGTTCAAAAGAAACAATTATTCGCGAGAAAAGACGAGAGACAAAACTCCGTTTAGAAATACAACAGACCGTCGTTTGTCTTCTGGTCATAAACAAAGTGATAGGAGCGAATACAAAAACGGATTTGACGTCCCTTTGAGGGACCGTCCCAAATTCGGTAAGGATAGGGACAGTATATATCGTAAACATCAAAGAAGATCGCTCAGAGCAGAAAAAAGTGATAACAGTGACAGAAGGGGCAAATTGTCCTTACGGCCCGTCGATATTAATTTGCAATCGGGCGCTCGCGATCTAATATCGCCGCCGCACCACGACCAAGTCGACAAAAAATTAAACTTAACAAAGACACCTGCGTCGTCACCTGTTAAGGATACCGGTAGACAGAAACAAATTTACTTTCCGTCTAGCGACGAGGACGAAGACAAGACGCCGGTCGGCGATCGAGTGCTCACAGAGCGCGAAACTAGGCGCAAGGAGATTCAAAGTCTTATAATGAAGTACGCTCACTTGGACGAAGTTTACGGACGCATAACGGAGAAGGAACCCAACGGAGTGGGCAGTGACGCGGTTGCGATAAAAAAGACGGAGCCGCTGGGCGTCGGAGACGTGGTGATGCTGCCGCCCGAGCTGCGCAGTCGGCAGCGGCCGCACCGGCCGCGCCACCTGCTGCGGCGCGCGGCCACGCCGCCTGTAAGCACAAGCTAACCGCCTGCCTGCGCTCTGTGTGCTGCTAACCTACATCGGGTCCGTCATATTTAATATTCGTTATTGGAAACATATGTGACCGGGTCGTTCTCATTACAACAATGTATATAAGACAAGTTATAAAAAAATATTAAGCCAAAACAATAATAACATGCTTCTCGTAGCCTGAAATGAGTATAAAAGTTAGAGGTTTAAAGAAATGCATGTGTTTTTGAACATCGATTATAACTTTCCGAAGGTAGACGTCGCCAAAAAATAAAAGTTTGTGCAGGTAAATTGAAAATAACCATTGCGAACTGTCAATATGCAGAATGTCGCGTATTTCGTATTAGCTTGTTAAGTTTTGGAAATTTTATTATAGGAACGAAGAAATAATCACTTAGTGACATGATAGTGCATGTGCTGAGCATTTTTGTGCGTGTTCTTAAAATTAACATGTCCTTATTTTGCGTGAAAATATTTTCAAATACTAAACGTAGACGAAATTCTGGCCGGCGTTCAAATGTTAGTATGAAACATGCTTAGACGAGGCTCGGGTGGACACTACTATCCTGGTAATCCGGTGTGAGAGGTGATTACGAAAGTGCCGTGAGTGATTGCAGTGTTACCGGTGTCCCATTCCTGGTGAATCCCTTCTGAGCCGGTTCCGCGTGAGCGGTGCGCGACGCCGGCGGGCCCCCGAGCGCGCCACGGCTCGGGCGCTCGCCGCGGCGGCGCGCCGCGCTGCTGAGCCCACCCGTCCGCCCTTTAACAGCATGTACGACACCATACCAATTGTCGCTTGTCTGACGGGCAACCGTTCCATTGTCTGATTGTTGGGTACAACACTACTCGGGTCGTGGCGATCGCGTGGCGCTCTCCGTGGCATGTGGCGTGGTGCGTGTGGATGGCGCGCGGCCGTGGCGGACGCGCGCGGCGGCGGCTGTCGGCGGCGGCGCTGCGCGTGCAGAGCTCCCGGGCACGCTCCTCCGTCAAGGACGACAAGGACGGACACCTGGTGTACTGGCCCGGATATGTCATGGGAGCGAGATGTTCGTTTCAACAACATAACCAATGTATTTTAATGCACACCGACACACTATACTCGTACGTCGAGACACACACTGAAATACACACGTGTAACACGACAGGCGACTACGGTACACCACATACACATTTCACTCACTTTGACATAACTTACAGAGTCGTCTGTGTTAAATCTTATATTATATATTTACACTCAACATTTCAATACACTCGAAATGAACACACAACTAGATTGCCTTGTCTCAGTTTCGACTATCGAGCTCTTGCAGAGATCAGTGATTTACAATTTGTGGATTTCAGTCATTCAAACTTTTGCTTTCAACTCTTCTATTTTTTTGTTCTAATAACAGCGCCGACCATTCGATACCAGCGAATAAAGTCGTGTTGGAACAGATGAACATGGTTATTTCGTTTAACATTATTGTGTTGAAACGTTTAAACAGCACATGACGGTATGAGAAACGAATGTCCAATGTTTATTCCATCATGACTTTGTCTGACGTACAGTTGATTAACTGTTTTGGGTTGGTTTCATTGCAGACAAAATCATCGACACACTCGGTGAGGGCACGTTCGGCAAGGTGGTCGAAGTGAAGGATTTAGAAATGTGAGTACCGAATACTTTTATTATACTGAGATTTATATTAAGACATTAAAGGTTGTTGGCCGTGAGCCGCTGTCATACCACTGACGGTATGTAAAGTTAAGCAGTATTGTCGTTAACTAACAAGTAACTTAAACCACTAAAAACGCCTCTTGGCCACCACAGAAACTTCTTACATGTAGATCGACCGTAATATCTCTACACTGGTGTCCACTGAGACAATATGGTGCATCTATGAAACATGATAAAGAACAAGTTTACTTATTTCTAATCAATTAACTAATAAGTATTTTTCCTTTTTTGTACTATGTCCAATTTGCGTAATAAAAAACAAAAATATATATGTATATGAGAGGTTAGTATTTTATGCGTGTAAATTTTAAAATGGGTGCTTTTAAATAAACGATTATTTTTCAATTGTATCATTAAAACTAAAACCAGCCTGACTGCCTGCACAATGAAGGCCTGCCGGATTGTCATGTCTGCGACTTTGCAGTGTGGTCGTTATTATACGTTCAAATGATCTCGTTTTTGTTTATCATCATCATCCTCATCTTCGACACTTTTATCATTCCGTTATTGGAAACAGGTCTTGTTTTATGTTGAAAAAGGATCTAAGGTCAGCCTTATATTGTGTACATATATAAATCTATTTTTTAATTTACAACAGCAATTTTTTAATAGAGCTTTGTTCACCATCCAATGAGGTCTGACTGCCTCGTTGTTCGAGTAGTTGCAAGCGAGGCTGCCGATCGGGATGTCCTGAGTTCAAATCCCGGGTCGGGTATTATTGGAATTTTCTAATTTAGGATTTGTGGATCAGTGCCCGGTGTATGGCAATAGGCTCCACACCCATTCCATGGGACTTAAACGTAACTGGTGAAACGTGGGAATGTACTACCACACTCCTCTGCCTATTTCTTCGGGGATTACAGGCATGATGTTACGTTAGAATGAGGTCATCTTCGTTATTATTTTCAACATCAACTCTTTAATCATTCCTCTGTTGGATATGTTACTTTGGACTCCCCACAGAATAGGGTATATCTTACCAGGTATCTGAAGCATTACTCTGCCAATCCGCTCTTGGCCAACGTTACAGACTATGACCTTACCCCTTCTCACCCTGATAACGAGACTTGTGTCGAATAGCAAAAGTATAAAAAGGATTGATTCTGATGATAGTAATGATCCGAAGTATTAAATAAGGGAGGACACACATACGTTTCTTAGCATAGCCCAGTAGCAGGGAGACCAGCCCTAAATATAATGTTACAGACGTTAACAAGTACTATTAATTGCATATCGGTGTAGCGTAATTTACATTCGCAGATGACACACGAACACACTCGCACACATGCACATTGTTTGGCAAAGAGCGCTTAGATTATTCAGCTCTATTTCCATTTGTTTATATTACGTTTTCTTTAGATAGTTTTGCCGGCGAATGCCAAAGTTATTTTCATAATTAAGAATGAAGGTGTGCGGTGGCCGGTGACTGGCTGAGGTGACGAACATAGTAATAAGACGTGTACCTAATATGAATTTCAGGGAGCACAGAATGGCTTTGAAGATAATCAAGAATGTTGAGAAGTACAGAGAGGCTGCAAAACTAGAAATTAACGTATTAGAAAAATTAGCTGACGTCGATCCGGATTGTAAAAAGTAAGTAGACGCCATTGTGCGGTGTCGCGCGGCTATCGGCAGAAACATTATTGAGTGACGCGAAATGTAGCAATATTTGACCTTGCGTGTTTAAACGCGACGTTATAGCCGCTGGCTGGCAGCCGGCCAGCGTAGGAGCCGATGTCAACCAAAACACGAAAATACCGTCTGCCGTCGCTCGCCTCTCCCATATCACAAACAGAAATTCGCTTACTATTCTTTGATATAATCCGACCTTGACTTAACGAACGCTCCTTGTTCTGGAACATTCCATAACGTCTCTATAAACGAATCAAACGAATCGAATGTTATTTTTTTCAGCTTATGCGTGAAGATGTTGGACTGGTTCGAGTACCACGGGCACATGTGTATAGCTTTCGAAATGCTCGGCCAGAGTGTATTTGACTTCCTGGTGAGTACCACTTTATTATATATCTGTAGCGACGGACCCATAAAGCTGTCTCTCGGCCGTTTTTATTTGAAGAGGCAGCGCGCCGCCGCTACGTGTTTATTGATACCGGAATAAAACGTTCGCGTTGCATGTTTACAGCGTGCCTGAATAACATGATGCACCCTACATATTTAAACAGAAATAAATCTGAGTGACTTATAAAATGAGGCGCAATAACACGATAAATGAAAGCTTTGTTTATCCAAACGGAGATCCGTTAGAAAAAATAATAATAATAATGTTTTATTGCCACACAACAAATAACATTAAATTGAGAAGCAAATAACGTTAAACACTTGTATAATTATTAATTAGCTTAAATTAAATAGAACTAAGGTTTATTGTTGGCAAGGAAGAGTCTCGGCTTCTGCTAGCACGAGAGTGCTCGTGCAGCGCTGTTTATCAGACTCCCCCTCTCCCTTAAGTATCGTATGGGAGTTGTAAATTCAATCGCCGCTACATTTATTTTATCCTGGCATGCTACACAGCTAATATCGTTTGTTATTTATTAATTTTCTCCGCGTTACTATCAAATATACGTACGTCGAAAATTACTGATTATATTAAGTTCGCGAGAAATAAGACGTGTCGCAATCGCCACTACGCAAACAAAATAATATATAATTACGCGTGGGTTTCGATCTAAACTTAAAAATTATAATTTCACAATTAGCTCCAAATACTCGTTACAGAAGGACAACAACTACCAGCCGTACCCGCTGGAGCAGGTGCGGCACATCTCCTACCAGCTCATCTACAGCGTGCTGTTCCTGCACGACAACAAGCTCACCCACACCGACCTCAAGCCGGAGAACATTCTGTTCGTCGACAGCGACTACGAGGTCGTCAGTGTATATAATAGTTCTAAGAAGGTACGCCGCTTCTATTGCCCTTTTGTATTATGCTCGGAGAGAGGGAGAAAGAGAGAGAGAGAAAGAGTAACAAGGCAGAGAGTCGCAGCAGACTCAGATGATGATTTGGTAGAGAGCATCAAGTGCCAAACTTACAGACTTGGCATGCTTCTTCTACATTTATCGTACACTCCCGGCCGTTTGAGAGACTTGAAAATGTATGCTTATTGATAAACTGTGGTACATTGTCTCGGTACGTGTTCTACTGCTACATAACTATAGTCCACTGCGAGAGACGTGGCTACAGAACGCGTGGCGAGGAACTCAAATGTCAGTAATGCGGTTACGACGTCGTATCAGTTGGGTCCGATTGGTTTTTTTTACCAACTTCTAAATCAATAGAGACTGACGTGCGTTTAGAAGAACAATAGAACTATGCTCACGGAGAATCATATTTTACACGTAGCAGAAATACTATTGTTACGCACAATACACATAAAAATATGTGTATTTTGTTTGGAGAATTAATTACGCAGTGAAATACATCTGCAGTAACGTTTACGTTCTAATTGTTGACCCAAACTAAACAATAGATTGTTTCTATAGGCACATGTACCCTAGTATATCATCTAGCAACCGACAATACATTGTAGTATGCAATTTGATTACTTTCCTCTAACAACTGAATACATGTTAGTCTTATGGTCTATTTCAATCGATAGCTCGAGTATCGTTTAGTATGCGTACAGAATATTCAAATTTAGTTAATCCAATTCTACACCTACCGTTTTCTATTTCTTAATTATTAAACAAGGTTGGTAATTATATGATGTTCTTAGGGACTTTTTAAGATGCTTCAGTAGTTACCTGCAACTTTAATAACTTTGGAAGCTGCAATTGCAAGAAAGTCAGTGTTAGTGGTTAGTTAGTCCTACGAGAGTTGTACATTTCTATGTTAGTATGGACATAAACAATCTTCGTTACGCTGACGCTCGCCGAGTCTTTAGATTTTGGTCCCTCACAATCATATAATGTTTGGCGAACAGCTCTTTATAGTGCGAAGTTCAAAGATTTAAGAACGCAGGTGCACGTTACAAATTTCGAATTGTTTAATCTTACTAGGCGACTCCAACGATTTTTCAACGAAGGGTTTGGAAATATTGTAGAATAAGTAAAGAATTAAAAGTAGAATAGAAGGAACATGAGCGAGAGTGTGACCGTGGCGGGTGTCGGCAGAAGCACGACCTGCGGCGAGTGAAGCGCAGCGACGTGCGGCTCATCGACTTCGGCAGCGCCACCTTCGACCACGAGCACCACAGCACCATCGTCTCCACGCGCCACTACCGCGCGCCAGAAGTCATACTCGGTACTGGGCCTCGCTACCTCACCTCACCTCACCTCACCTCACCTCACCTCACCTCACCTCACCTCACCTCACCTCACCTCACCTCACCGCACC
>DWME01005878.1:0-14339 GCA_018244795.1 Parelbella ahira ahira | reverse complement strand
AGGTGCGCGCCATGGATTTGAACCCAGGACCCCCGGAATGAGAGGCTGAATTCTTAACCACTGGGCTACCACTGCCTTACAATTATGATATACGTAATCATTATTTACTTTTGCAGAAACAATGCGTAACATCACGCCTGTAATTCCCGAAGGGGTAAGCAGAGCAGTGAAGTACATTCCCACCCCCACGTTCACCAGTTAAGTTCATGGGACCTCCCAATCGGTAGCCGCGCTTGCAACCACTTAACCAACGAGGCAAAAACACGTGGCACAATTAAATTACCGACTAACTTATACATAAGAAAGCACATATTTATAACATTTGATACTCAAAAAACTTAACAAAGTGTGCAAACATTAATATAGACCTGGAATTTAGGTCCAAAGAAAAATAGTCTAATACACATACACGGTGATATTTTTATTTCTTTCCTGGAAACTATTAAAAGGTGCTGACTCGGCACGTGTGTAGTGCGAAAGGTCGTGCACATCGAATACCACGTCAGGAACAATAAGACAATGAACAATAGGCCGGCGGAAAAAATGGCGGATTCGGAAATAAAACGAATTTATTTCATTATGGAATTTCTTTCCTACAAGTGTTTGCTTAAAAACAAGCGCCACAGCAACTGGCGTTTTACGTTGATATCTGTTTTCTTCACATTGATAATGTTTATCAGCAAATGCTTGATATACTATATTTATTTGTTTATTTTATTATCTAATAGCTGTCGTGTAATGACTGATTAATTTACTTTCAAAGTTACAAGTCTTAGTAAATGCCGGCGGGATTACTTAAAAAAATAGTTATCGCGGGGTCGATATTTTTTGTAAACTCTAGTATTTGTTGTGCTGTAATATTTAAAAATAATTTCAGTTTGAATAGCAAGTATCTTTAATTTATCATTAGTAGTAATTTTTAGTAATGACTTGTGCTTAGTGCATTGCAATAAGAGCACCACCTACTAAATAGTGGGACGTAAACGTAACTGGTTAAACGTGGGAGCGTACCACACTCCCCTGTTTCCCTCTTCGGGGGCGTGGGTACATTATCATTATAGGTACATATAATGTTTATCACCTGCTAAATATTTTTATCTTTTTCTGAACAAACTAATTATTATCTTACATCTTTTATTTATGACACATATGTTGTTGAATAGATTAAATTAAATTAACTGATAACAAGTAGGTACATACTTTCCGTGAAAAGTTGTAGTAACGTCTGTAATCATTTCCTCCGCGAATGTTCTCCGTTCCCATACGGTGTGTGAAGTTTAAATTTATTAACGCACTTTCGTATTAAGAACGGCGAGAATGTTATGCATAGTGCAGTGTACTTGCTCCTTAAGCCATGCAAGATTTGTATACTTAAATATATTTTGTGTTCGGATAGGTAATGTTCATGGCAAATATAATTTCACAATATGATATATGATAATTACATATAGTTGTTAATCGTAAATTTGGCAGAGCCAGTTCTGTAGGAATCAGACAAGTGATACTCGAATATAAATTTGTGACTACACCTCTATATAGATAATTTTATACGCAGTCACTAAACAAATATTGTGTTTATCACAAAAATATCAAGAAAATTACACCATTATCACTTGCTTATCCCAGTTCACTGATACATGCGGAATCTAACGAGTTGTTCTTGTCTTGTAGCATTTCGCAGCATTCCATTTGACCGAAAGAGAATATATTTAGGACAAATGTAATCTGTTAAAAAAAACGAATTGTAGATTCGAATAAATCTGCTAAAAATTCTAATACTAGATGAATAGAGTATTTCTAATATTTAATTGTTCAATGTGCGCGGTAACAGGTTAGTGCGAGTATATACATACGAGCAGGTCGCCCGGACGCGGGAAACTTGTTACTCACAGGGGAAATCAACAATACAATTACATCGCAAAAGCTGTGTCCGATATTAATGACAAATATAGCATTGAATTTCTCTTGTTACGGTTTTATATTATTGATTATTTAATTATCGAACCACAAATATATCATCGTAGAATTGCCTACAGACGAATTGTGCTTGTATTAATAATATAGTTTTCTCCCACATTTTCTCATTTTTCTATAATGCCGTGTTTTGTTTTTTTTTTATCATGTGACAGGCTTACGTCTGACCGCGATCCCGCCTGATGGAAAGCGCGGATGCGTCCTAAGATGGAGCACGGATGCCTAGGGAAAGCTTATTCACCCTTGTTTAGTATAATTTTTTAAATATTGAATGAACATATGTCATAATGTGTTATAAATATATAAATAAATGTACTGTACTGTTTTAATTTGTAATATTAGGAATGAAGGATTTCATAAAAAGTGAGAGGACAATATTTGATAAGCCGATTTTATTCATGATTGAAATTCATTTGTATTAATAATATGAATATTTAGAGGTTTGGAACGTCCCCGAGGATGAAACCCTTTGGAGCGTAAGAGACGAAATGCGGATGGTGAGTTTCAAAACAATATGATATTATCGCGCCGTTTAGGCAGTCCTAATAAGATTTACCTCAATATTAATGCGCATCGCAGCGTCCATTATTAAGAGGTATTATCTAAATACGACGGTGGCTTTCAACATTCCGGAAATTTCCTTAAGGCACAGAACTGGTGTGCCTAATATAAGCTATTGAATAACACGTTTGATAAACGCGATCATAACATTTCACTTCGGCAATAAAGGAACAACCCCCACTATAACAGAACAATCGGCTCCTCCAACCTTTCGTTCCGTGAAAAAGCGGAATGATTAATTATTTTTCTGCCCTCTTCAAAATAATGTTTTATACTTCTAAGCACTTCCGTTATTTTCCAACTCGATGCCGATAAGCGGGCTAATTTTGAACGTAAATTAATATTAAATTACGGCTAAGGAATAATTAAAAAAATATCAACTGCGTCATCCGCGCTTAATGCTTTGCGTAACTGATTGTCACTGCGGTAATTTCGCAATTCTGTTAAGATTATTATAAAAACGTAACATCACGCCTGTAATTCCCGAAGGGGTAAGCAGAGGGATGTACTACATCCCCACATTTCACCAGTTACGTTTAAGTCCCATGGAGTAGGTGATGAGCCTATTGCCATACACCGGGCACTGATCCAGACTCCGAGTCACTACTAGAAATTCTAAATTAGAAAAATCTAACAGCATCCAACCCGGGATTTGAACCCAGGACCTCCCGATCGGCAGTCGCGCTTGCAACCGCTCGACCAACGAGGCAGTCATATAAACAAAATAGCTAAAAATATGATTAAAAAATTCTAATAAATAATATTGAAAATCTGTTAGACGAGAGCACTGAAGAAACTGCTGTCGTCTAAACATGGAGAGATAAATAAGAGCAAGCGTATAATAACATTACTGCAATAACTGCCAGCAGCTATATTGAGAATAAAAAACGTGGTGACATGAATTGGAAATAAATTGCAGTCGCAGTATTCCGCCGGCCAGCAGAAGGCCACCGAAGGCAGCAAAATCAATTGGTACTGCGACACATGGAGTTGGCAATATGTCAAAATCTCTCTGATACAATATTTTCTTTCATCTCTTTTCTCGCCATGTCCACACACGAGACAGCATGGTTTCCGCATTTGTCAAGTTGACATCGCAAGATTTGATATTGAATAGAGTCCAATATAACGGAGATTTTTAGCAAACGTACAGAAATGTATACTAACAACAACTTGGAACCAAAACTGAAAACAGAATTTGGTATAAAACTTTTATTGCAAACAATAAACCAATAATAAAAATATTTCATGGAATGATTTTATACCCGCAATAAAGAACAGTTTGAATTAAATTTTTGTACCCAATTTGCTAAAATATAGCAATCCAGCTAGGTAATACGCCTCTGAAAATGATTATAAGAGGAAAAAAACTACACTTAAGTAGGAGATGCTCATCAGGATTTTAAGCGAGGACCTTTGATGTGACGGGTTCAGGTGTAACCACGACCAAATATAAGAAAATTCATTCATCTCAAATCTTAATCAATTGTCATATTACGTTTATAAAACATAAAAAAAGTTTTTCATATATTTATTTCTAACACATGCTTTAAAGCAGAATAGTGGTTCCGATAAAAACATTCAACAACATTTTATTGGTTGATGGACTGGTCAAAAGTCTCTAAGTTTGCATGCGTGTACGAAGACACTAATGAATGTACAAGAAGCACGTTAAGAAATTATTGGCATATTGTGCACTCTACCTAATCCGGATAAGACCTGGCGAGATAAGAAATAACGAAATAAAGAAAGAACAATAGAAAATTATTCAAACTCAACCTAACCTTACATGTGTATTAAGTTTCGAGAACTCAATTCAGGATATGTTTAAGTCCACGATGATCTGTTCATTCGTCAATTTGTTCATTTTTACAACCCGACGTCTACATGCATACCGGAGCGTGTAATGAAATTTGTTGGTGTACGTCGCATTCCACGCACGTCCGCGCAGCGCCACTGGCGCTAATTGCCGCCTAATTAAATTACGGACCATTCCAACCTGCAATAGACAAGCGCATTTCAAAACAGGCACATTTCAAAACAGGTACAATTCAAAACAGGCACGTGTCAAAATTCCTACTTAAATACCATTATTGTCTGTTATGTTAGTAGCTAAACTATTCAATTATGAATCTGTCATTTACATATTATGTGTTATCTGTTTGTCTATGATCCCGTGGATACCCACGTTTAACTGTGGTACGATAAAATGTTTTATGATGATGATGTAGTCTTTTCCTTTTGTATAGATATTTAACGCTGGGTAGCCTCTGTTCACTCCGCTAGGGCTTGATAATATAATATTAATAATAAAATTATCATTACTATAAATTCCATACTCACATTGTTTATACATTGTGGATAACGAATTACAATTTTTATACTATACTCACAAGCCCTATTAATTAAAAAAAAAAAATTTTTTATTTTGCATATTTCATATTTCTCATGTATAAAAAGAATAATAGGAAGTTACATATTAGCTATTATTGTGGCAACGTTTTCACATACATACATATACACACATCTCGCTAATAAGTAGTAGACAACCTGAGCTTAGCTCGACGCAGCTCCACGAGAACAAAGCGCTTGTTTAATGCACTAAAACATTCATTTTCATTATGGAACAACTACATTGAAAACAAGCTTTTAAGTTGCTCACGGGAACAAAGAGCTTTTCGACTTGAAAAATTGTTCTCTCTCGCTGGTAGCCTCTCAATTGAAACTCAGTTGTGATGGGTATCTCACATAAAGAATAATATGGCAAATAATCCTACACACTATTTATAGACGACGGTCATTAGTTTTTAAAAGACTAACACAAAAAACTTTGTTAATAAACGGCGAAAATAGGCAAAACATTTTTTGAATTTCTTTTATTATATTTTCCACCGTTTTCTTTCATAAATAGGTATATTACGTACGAGTTTAAGGAAACGAAACGCTTTTGAACGTGTGTACTCGTATATATATTTATTCTTCAGTGCACTCTACCTACCTAATGCTTACGGGACTATACAGAATACGTATTTATGTACATATATAGTAAAAATATATACTTATTAACAATACCGTGAACGACAGTGACAGTTAAACTGCGAACTGCGTTGTAGAGTTCAATGCAATACCGTCATGTCGGTACGTCGGCTATTGGGTTTTAATAAAATACCCGGTTCCATTCGCAGAACTCAAATTGAATTATTGAAAGTTACGAATCCAAAGCACAGGATATTTTAACATGGAGTTATGTTGAATTTATGCATGAACTTCAGCTAAGTGAGAAGTGAAAAACATATGTACATATATATGTCATAAAAAATTAATCTTTAGTCATTATAATAGATTTGATTATATACATACATATGTACCGGCTTAACTCTACGTGCGTTTTTTGGGATGGCCCAACTAGTTTCGTACATGTACGAGGTCCTTCCTCATGAGCTCCCGCCGTTTGCAGCGAGGTCGCAGAGGAGACCGTACATATGTAATCATGTGTATAAATATTCACGAAACATTTAATAGTAACATAATAGATTTGTGTCCCAAACCGCACTTGGCCAGCGTGGCAAATTATGGTCTAAACTCGTCATTCTGAGAGGACCCGGATCTAGTCAATAATAAAAGGCTTGATGATAATGATAATAATAATAATGATAAGCGAAATAAACCGTAGCTGAATCGAGATGACTCGAAATATTTGTAAAATATTTTTTTTAACTTTGACTGCCGATCGGGAGGTCCTGAGTTCAAATACCGGGTAGGGTACTGTTGTATCCTACTGTACTGTTGTATCCTACTGTTGCACCCTACTGTAGTCTACTGTACTACATTACACCACAATTATTAAATATTACATTACAATTATAATTCTCATTCTTCTCATTCACATTCTTTTTTATCATTTTTTTTGCACCTGCCTTTATATTTTTTTGGTTTACTGTTCTTCAAGGATTGACTGGTGGAGAATGCCACTAGATATTAAGTTCGCCCTTTGTTGTCTGCTTGTGGTAGACAATAAAATGCAAATAAATTATCTGGGTAAGAAAACTGTTGTACGAATGCATTTGATTTAGAAACGGGCCTTCGATTCGATACAACCACTCTTGAACGGGCGGCGTTCAATCTGCAGGCTACGATTTAACGACTTCATTGAGCGTTGAACTGGCTGATTTATTATTATCTGTATTGATAATACATAATGCTTACATTGATAATCTTCCTAGGTCGTACGGGGTAGGCAGAGGGCATAGGCGGCCAAATCTCTCTAACCTTACATACGAGTACTTGATATGCCTCGTTTTTACAACGCTCCCCGTGTTATTTGCACCTATGTATATTAAATTAATGTTCTTTTTTAAATGAAGGTGTGGTAGCATTTCCATTCCAGCACCGCTAATGATGCAAGTTTAATTAGTTGAGTGTAGTGCAGGCGCGGTGGAAGTTCGCGTGGTGGACCGCTGCACCTACAAATCTAGAAAGATCTATAAAACTTCTATAGATATTTTTTTCATAATTTTTTTTTTACAACACATTATATAAATCCTAATCATTGTATATATATTAAAAATAAACATTTATAAATTATACACACAGTATTTATAAATTATATATATATGGATCTCGGAAGGTCCAAGACCGGAAGGATTGGCGCCGATTAGGGGAGGCCTATGATCAGCAGCGGACATACAAAGGCTAATAATGGTGATATATATGAATCTCCTACCATATATTGGTAATTCGATAAACGAACCCAAATGAAAAGTTATTTTCATTCACTGTTATAGAAAGTGACAATTAATCTTAAAACGAACATCATTTAAAAAAAAGCAGTACGCGCCGGGAATAAGCCCAAGATCCCACATGCCTCAATTCTATTCTATTCTATCAGTACTAATAAGCACAGGGAGAACATTCTTTAATACTACTGAATGAACAAAAGTATTCAATAACGTAACTATACACATCTAATTGAAGTATTGGCAGAAGCGAGCCAAAAATTTTATTTCAACCTGAACGTACGGTTCGCAGCACATTCTTTTCGACGCATCCAGCCACTGCTAGCCACTTTACGTACTCGTATATTCACTTCCTCTCGATAATGAGTTTATATTCACTTCCTCTCCATAATGAGTTTATTTAGCAATAAAATCAGACAGATATATTTTTTGTTTCAATAATACCTCCGAAGCAAGATATATTTCGTTAACATTTCTAATGATTATTTATCATAACTGCAATGTAGCTCGGTGTTGAGTTTCTTTTGTTTATGTATTTTTTGTTGCTTAACCAAACAGATTATATACAAGCTACAGGAGTCACAGATCTACGGGCACTCTCTAATGTACTTTAAATTCTTTGAACGAAACTTAAACAATGTTTCACATTTGCAAAAGTTCTTTCACTTTTCTTTTAGTCTCGTATTCACCCCCGGGGCACAAATAATAAAGGTCAAACGTTACCCAAAAACCTATTCACAATAGCTTCGTATAGTTTGAAGGAAAATGTTAACGTAACATCACGCATGTAGTCCCCGAAAAATGAGGCAGAGGAGCATAGTATATTCCCACGTTTCAACGGTTATGTTTTAGCTCCCATAGAATAGGTGGTGAGTCTACTGGCCTACACCGGGCACAGATCCAAACTCCGAGCCACTGTCAGAAACTTCTACTAGACAATCTGAGTTAGAAAATCCAAGTTAGAAAATCTAATAGTATCTGACTCGAGATTCGAACGCAAATCGTTTCAATCAGCACTCGCGTCTTGCAGCCACTTGATCAACGAGGCAGTCAATTGTTAACCTTTTTGCTTAACGAGTGATATAATAAAAGAACAAAAAATTACATTACAAAAATTAATTACTATACGATCTCCTATCTATCCAGAGATGCGCTGGTTTCGAAAACATAATAATCAAATGTATGTATATTCAGTAGTAAGTTTCCTTTTTATCTTATTATACTTGTAACTGGTTCAGGTAAGAACAAGTAATTTAAACCTACAACAAAGGGTATAATACAAAGCAAAAAAGGTTAGAATTTGTTACTTATCAGCATCTTTGCAGTGATAATGGTATTAGGTAATCTTGTTTACGTAACAATCCCTAAGAGAGATCGCTATCGATAGGGGATGGAAACACGCGATACTTAAGTATCGGGTCGCGTAACCCTCAACATCTCAACGATACAAGGGGTCGCAAGAGAACCGTTAAGGGTAGTCGAGCCCCACATAAACTATCCATAGTGCGGAGGTATCCTTTGAAAAGCGACCTCAATAGAGTCATGGAGTCCAATTATTCCGCTAGATCAAACACTATAGAGCGCGCCGACCTTGCCTTAAATATCTTAAATATTTTCTAGATATTTATAAGATATAGTCGTTTTTTCTGGAAACGTTTTAATTTGTAGTATCATTGAGCTATGTATGTACGTTAATTCTGATCTTTTGTAGGTTTATTATTTTTATTTATTTCTGTGTTGTTACTTTAAACTGTTGCGGCAGGTCCCTTACGGGGTATACATGTTTACACTTTTACATTTATTACTCTTCACACACACATATTTTAAAACGTAAAAGAAGTAACATCACTACTGTTATCCCCGAAGGGCGACGCAAAGGAGTGTAGTATATTCCCACGTTTCACCAGTTATAGTATTTCTAAATTTGAAAAATCCAATAGTACCCGACCCTGGATATGAAACCAGGACCTCCGGATGGGCAGTTGCGTTTACAACCATTCGACCAATGAGGTAGTCACGCATATTTTACTTGTTCCATAATATTACCACAGAGAAAACAATTGAACGTAGAGTAGTAGTAGAGAAAACAATTGAAAGTAGTCGTTATGTGTCCTTTTCATTCGAAGAGACAAGGCTGTTTCTTGAAATAAAAAGGACATGACGTCAACCAATGATGTCAACCAACCCCATGAAGTATATAGACCATAATGATTCAATTGCCTTGCCCTATCAAACTCAATTACTTTGCCCTTACAAATACACGGAAGAACGGCAAGATAGAATATCTTAAATGCTTCCTTAGCAAAAAATACAGTTCATTTCATTGACGGTTTTTGTATTGCTTCCCCTAATTATATCAGTGAAGCTCTCCAGATAAAAAAATAAACTCAGCGTCGGTCGTCTATCTGCTTGGGTTAATTTTTAGGGTTCTTACGATCATATTGTCAACACTTCCTTTGGAAAATATGAGCGCAATTATTTATATTCGTGGATAATAAAATGGTCTATGCCATATTCCATGCAGACTATATTAATTATAAAAGTATAAAGTAATTATACAATAACATTATAAATTATTTATATTTTTAAATAACAAAATATTACGGAACATTTTCTGCCTACCCAATTACTTATTTCATTTTCGTGTCATCATCGTGTCGCCGTTGGACACAGTAATTACCATTTCAGTATGAGAAGAGTTGGGACCTTAGTCTACCAGACCGGTACATTACGAGTTAACAGGCTTCACATAATTATGTTACCAGATCTTAATGCACCGCAGGATTTGAACTCGGGATACCCAGAATAGGAGGCAGAATACTAAACAACTACATCATCACAGCCTTATTCAACTCAGTATAATCATATTTTTAAAACATACAATGTCGAACATTTTAAATTTTAATTCAGCAGCTCTCTGAAACCGTGCTATTAAAAAACAAAATTCGTACATTTTTAACCTGTAACTGTCCGCAGATAATGAATATCTGTAGCAAGAAAAAAGGAAAAAAAGAAAAATGGCGGCCGCGTTTCGTTTCATTTAAATACTGGGGCTTTATTTCACGGACGAGCGAATATCTTCGCAAAAAGTGGAAAATGTTGCCATTCCACGCTGGAATGTGTTCGGAGTATCGCAAAAAAAAACAATAATAATCATTGAAGAAAGTTGCTCAGCACATTTTCAGTGTATTGGCTCGTTAAATGTGTATGGTAATGAGAATAAAAAAGCATATAGTGCAGAAATTTATTTATTGTTCACCGTGTGCAGCAAGTCTTTGATGTATAATATGTCATTCGTGAAAATTTATTATAATGCGATTTTTAATTCAATAAGATTTTAATTGTTTTATGTAAGGGATACTTTATACTGCAACATGACCAGCCAAATGTTTCCAAATCAAAATTACTAATTAATCAAAGAGAAATTTAATTCAAACGGTTTAGCTCCATAGGAAAAAAATGAAATTTGTTGTAATAGAAATTCATTTCACAAATAATGAGGTATTTAGCATTTGTTGCTCTTTGCCTTCTCAAACGGAGAACTGGCGTGATGATATAATAATTTCATTTTAACATTGTGACATAGATTAATATATAAATTATTCAGTGTTCCCCCGAAAGCAATGACAGCAAAGTTGTAATAGCGAAGCGCGAACAACTAACTAACATTGAATAAACATTATCGCAAAGTTTGATCAAATACTGTTCGAATGTCGCTGCAAGGTAATCAACGATATAAATGATTTCAATTTGATGAATATTAGTTGCATATGTGTTGATTTATTTCTACACATATGAAAAGCTTTTACTAGATATATAGAAACGAAATTGTTTCCATCATGCTTTCCACATACGAAGTACTTATGTATAAAGCATTTATCTGTCTTTCCGAAAATTATCTGAAAGCGAGTTCTGCTTACGAGAAAAAAATATTTTACTCAAATATGTTCCGCTGTATGGATAAAATGTTAATTGATATATTCCATTAAACTGTCGTAATCATTGTAATTAAATAATTGATTGCCTAATAATATTTATACTACGTTTTAATATTATTCAAATTTTAAGTTTCAATAAAAAAAGCTACAAAATATTGACGCTTACAGTCTAAAGTGCAAGCTGGGGTTAAACTCTTGGCCCTAATTAGGTATAGTGAAATCCATATGGCTATTACTTTGGACGCTGTGTTTTTTTACGTTAATAAAAATGGTTTTAAGCTAAACACTTTGTTATTACTGCAAACCGGGAATATGTCAAATACATATATTCCGTCCCGTATTCGGGGGAATTCCTGTACATTTTTTACGATTTTACTCACAGCAGTGGTGGTAATAAATTGGAAAAAATCCGCAGCAGGTTGTTTGCGCCCCCGGTCTCCCCTGGCGCAGTCCTCGGTCCCCTGACCCCTGTCCCAAGGCACATATCCTCTACCGTGCCATTACGCGCACCGGCTACATCTCCCGTAGGAGCACGGCATAGATTTACCTATTTTGTATTCTGTACGAATACTTTATTAGACACCAGGAGAAAATTTTTTCACTAAATAGCGGTACGTATTGCGACAAAATATTTGATTGCAATAAATTAACAAAAATTCATCTTTCAATTAAAATATTTAATTGAAAGTTGTTGTATACTTTCTAGTGTATTTGAATATATAGGTATTTGACGCATATGACCGCACACCCGGTGTATGGCAATAGGTTCACCACCTATTCCATGGGACTTAAACGTAACTGGTGAAACGTGGGGGTGTACTACACCCCTCTGCCTACTCCTTCGGGGATTACAGACGTGGTAGTACGTTTCTTTTATGTTACGTTAAAACTATTTAAGATTTCCCGTTCGCTACATCAGTTTACTTAATCCACACTTGAGCAGATATTTCTATCATTTTGTGACAGTTTAGTATTTTGGAAGATCGAAGATTTTGCGAAAATACCGCTACCCAAACTAGTCCACACGTAGTGCGCTGCGCAGTTATACACTCAGTCGTTCTCCTGAAGGCCAAGTTCGCGGAAACTAATTTAGGCGTTTATATGTATCAACTATTTCCAACCAAATATAACGATTATGTTTACTAGCAACATTTAGCTCAAACCTATTGTAATAAAATTATTGGTAATTACTATCACTAGGACGGATATGGCAGCATTACGTCACGACCACAACTAATGTAAATACAGTCATTCCTAGTAGTAGCTCGTAGCCTGGATTTGTGTCTGGATGTATGGCTATAGACTCAGCCTCATCTCCATGAGACGTATAACATAACAGGTGAAAAATGCGACACTTCTCTGCCTATACAATTGGGAATATACAGGAATGTGATGATAAGAACGATGATGATAGTGTATGTTGAACTTCATTCACTATTTGTTTAAAAACATTTCGCGAACCAAAATCTTGGCTGAACGTGTAAATGATAAAAAAAGGTCAAAGATAACAGTAATTATCTAAAACGAGTGTCGCAATGTTTAGTGAATTAAAACTAAAAATGTTGATTTTTTTCGCGCTGAATACCGTGAATGCTATTTAAATCCTTTTAATTTTTTCGATAATATTTTAGTAAGACACTTGTACATATAATGTTATGGTTTGCAAGCCGTTATTCAATCTATTACTTACAATTCATATATTTATCATCATCACCAAATCCTATTATGAGTGGAACATTGAAAACTTAAATAGTCAAGGTTAATTTCAAAGTTGACCAATTGAGAGATGGCAGACTTCCACGATTTAGAAATCATTACGGAGAGCTTCTAAGGTATAAAACTTCGTCGTAATTTCCATCCTTAGTAGTTTCCTTGTACACGTTTTCCTCAATCGTTACACCGAGTGATATTTAAGCTTACACACATATGCAGCTCAATATATTTATCATAAGTATATAGATACAAATTGCTATGTACAGAATTTCCAAGGGGTATCAATACTACTGCCCCATTGAAAAAGAAAAAACCGCAAAAGCGTCATTTGACCACAATATACAACAAATAGAATCTAAACTATTATTTTTATAAAATATATATTTAGAATATTAGTCATAATGCATTAACATACCTACATATTCCATCCACAACAGTTCGAAATAAGAAACACATCTATTTCCCATTCTTATTTAAGAATACAAAGCACTTAAAAAAGCTAAAATTAAAAAAAAAAACCAGAAAATCCACTCACCTAGCATTTGAGAAAAGTATAATTAATGAATCAGTCTTTAAAATTTATCACAGATCACAGAGGATCTAAACAAGTTTTAGCCCGGGGATACGTCTGCACACCACGAAATATTGTAATCGACTGGACTTTGTCGTCGAAAATACTTGTATATACACAAATACACATCGGTGTTGTATACGAGTAGATTATGGGAAGCTTGCTTGAGTCATCATAGTAAATGAAACGCAATGACGTCATTAATTTCATTTATCCTCACTCTTCGCCAATTTATTCAATCAAAATACATAACACCCCGCGCGTATTCCCTCGCAGGGACAGGTAGAGGAGTGTTGTACTTCCACTTTGCACCAGTTGTTATTCTTTCCATGGAATAGGTTATAGAGATGAAAATCGATAAACTTGCATAAAAAAGTTGCTTTTTTGGAACTCTATGAAAAAAATAAAAACGAAAATACATTATTGATTTAAATTCATTTTCTCAATAGGATTAAAAATGAACGCGGTTACAATGATTTTGATAACAGTATGGTTTAAAGGATGTTTTTTAAGCTCCGAATCCCCCTGAACGAAGTTTTGCAGTGTAACTTAATTCACGTTTATGGTACAGTACCTACATGAAATAAATTCTCAGTCGCTGACTGTGTTGCACAGGTTTAAAAGCTATTCCTTCGACAAGTTATCGCAAGAACGACGTTGGCGTCAGATCAACAGTTTAGAGAGAGACAAAGAGAAAAGAAACATTTTGACGTTCTCTCCAAAAAATACTAAAATGAAGATTGCTGGTGTTAGGATTAAAATGTTCTTTTTGATAACATAACCCATGCTGAGCTGCTGATGCTGAGTAAGTCATGAAATCAGCCAGAATATACATATTTGAGAAGT
>DWME01005877.1:0-14340 GCA_018244795.1 Parelbella ahira ahira | reverse complement strand
GTGCGCGCCATGGATTTGAACCCAGGACCTCCGGAATGAGAGGCTGAATTCTTAACCACTAGGCTACCACTGCTTCTGCTTAATCAATATATGTACATTCATTTGTAAACATCGCCTCCCTTTACGTTTGCATCGCTAATCTCGCTTAAAAGTTTCAGGTTATAGGGACATGTCTCCTCGATTACAACGACAAATCTAGTTTTGATTGTGTTCGGTTCTTCTTTGTTCTCTTGTTTTTGTTTGCTGTTATTCATTTCTTTCATTCTTTCGAGATAACGTCTTTGTGGGCGCTTTCTGAATACGTAACGCGTTATTCATCTCATTGAATAAACTCTGTGTAGATTCGCGAATTAAATTGAATTTCAAAAATGTCGCACAGTTTAATGTCGTGTGTTTCGTTTGATCATCGACTTCCATATCCGCTGTGTTTGAAGATGTTTTCGATTCAACGGGATGAATTGAAAATTTGAACTATTAATTATATTCCGTTCAACGTTTCAACGAAAATTCTTTTCAAATATCGTTATATGTTACCGCATTACGATCTTGTTCTACCCCAACGTTCTGTTTGAAGAAGAAACAGTGGAAGTATACACAGGAAATACAAAATAAACAAAGATGTACATACCTATACAAGTATATGTATGTGTGTGTCTGTTTGTGTCTGTTTGTGTCTGTGAGTATGTATGTAGGTTTTAAGTTTAAAGAACTTTTTTCTCAAATAAGACTATACAAGTCACTTTTATTAGAACATTATTACTAGCTTAATTACATTTAATATTCATGCGCCTTACTGTATAAAGGGTATTAAATATATTAATTATTTTATTACAAACTCATGCAACACATTTAATTAAACAGTATTTATATAAATATAATCGACTATCTTAATTTTATATTTGTGGATTGCGTGTACATTTTTAATATATACTATGGTATTTATTATAAAATTGTGCTATCTCATAGGTAATCATTTTTTACCAAAATTTGTTCTTAGTTTAGAAAGAACAAGAAAACTAGCTCAACGATGACTCAGTTTCCTAAAAGGTTTTGTTTCTGTAAAATGTATGCTGATTTAGATATTTTTATCGAGGCGTTTTCTGGCAGTTTCGGGAGCTGTTATAGATATAGATTTATTTTAGATTATGAATTTTAGTTTCTTTATATATTCTAGTTGTTGGTGTAAGAAATGGATATCGAAAAAGCAATTTTATTAGTAAAAGTATTTTATTTTGAATTTTTTGGAGATTGTCTATTTTGGTTTTTATGTCTATGTGTATAATTGAACGGTGCATGTCTAATAGTATATTAAAAACTTCAAACCAGAAAGTTTAGTACAATGTTTGCTATTCACAAAATAACTATAAAATAACTAATAAGTACGTCACTTTACTTTGTATAATATATAGTAACAATAGCAAAATCGTAAATCTTCAGCTGCATTCATTTTCCTACACTTTTCTTCCTCAGCGACGAACAATTTGAGGTATAACTGTACGAACCGTGGCATAACGACCTTTAAGCTTATAGACCTTTGCTCGGACATTTTATACTTTACATATTTTTTTATTAAGTTAAAGAAAAACATACTAGGTTCTCTGTCCTTATAGAAGTGACGGGCTTCTTCAATATCCATCACTCTTTTGGTATCTACATGCACGCCGATTCGGGACATTTGTCAGTCCTCCAACAGGCAATGCTGACCTAATTGTTCAAGTTATGTAGTCTAGTCTACTTCATGATAATAAGGACACGAATTGATGAACGTTAAATGTAACGTATTTGTAAATTTACAGAAATAGGCATTGATTTCAGTGGTTCCTTACTCCTTGAACGTAACACCTATACACTGGCTATCTTAATTTCAGATATATTTCAACCATCTCTGAGATGTCTCTCTCTCTCTAGGAGAGGAGGCGTGGAAGAATCTAACGCTTTAATTCATGTTGTAGAGTGAAATATAAAAAATGTATACAAGTCACCGTCATCCACTTAGAACTTACTCGTATAGTTTAAGAAGCGAGAAAGATGTATAAAATGCTTTGTACTGAGGAAGTTGTGTCTGCTCATATTGCACTCGTACCTATGTGTGAAGACGTCGAGATTCGGGAGGCTCTTAGAAATGTGAAATTCCGAAATGTAGAACGGAGAAAAGACACATATGCTTCTATGTACAGACGTAGTATATAGTACAGCACTATGTATAATTGTTTACTTATAGAGTTATCGTGTAAGTAATATTATTTTGGGAAAGAAACTGACGCGATGGCTAAGTGATAATAGGTTAACTTAACTGGTAATTCTTGCGTTGTGGGTTCGATTTCCAACCAGAATAAAAATTAGAGAGACAAGCAAATTATTTGCTTCGTTTGTGGATTTAAAAATATATGTGCAAGTATGGATATAGGAATATCTATATACACATTTGTATCGACTGTCTGTATCATACTACAGGTTCCGCCTAGTAAGAGAACAAGTAGTAAAGTTAAAATTGTCATTGTCACGTTGTTAAAATCTAGCTTTACGCATTGATAAAGTGTCATTTAACAAATATAGTAGTAATTGCATACGAAACAAAACATAGGTACCATTGTTTTTGCTATGCTACAGTTAATATGGCTGCAATAGAACCATAACTAACGGCATAGTCCGCTAATGTAATGATGTTTGATGACGTCAGTCATAAATAATGTTTTATTGATGTGCAAATGTATCAGATGATCTACCTATGAAGAGTTATAAAGCTAATGTAACTAAAGATTCGTACCTATTTTCGTAACGTTTTATTATATAATATATAGATAGAATAGACTAGTAATAGTGACTCGCATTCTGGATCTTTGCCCGGTGTATGCCAAGAAGCTCACAACCTATTCCATGGAACGTAAACGTAACTGGTGGAACATGGGAGTGTACTACACTACTCTGCCTACCACTTCGGGGATTGCGCGCGTGATGTTATGTTTTTATTTATTACGTTGATCTCATATATAAACCTATGATCAAATCATGCATAAGGATGGGGAAGAATTTTTATCCAAACTCGACATCGTCCAATTTATAAGTTAGTAATTTTACAGAATTACAAAGATTTACTTTAATAGTTTTCACATTTCAAATTGTCATCCGCTTACGAACCTGTGATAGTCCAGTGAATCTGAACGCATCATTCCGAAGGTCATGAGTTCAAATCCTAGCGCGCTTGTTTTAACAGAAAATGTGTGTTTTAAAAATAATTATCATTTGCTAATTACCGTGAAAAAAACATCGTGAGGTAACCGGCATGTTTTACAGTATATAACCTCCTCTGGATGTCTGAAATCTGCCTAACCGCGCTTAGCTAGCAGGGCATATAATGACTTTTACCTTTCCCGTACTGTCAGGAGATCTATCTCCAACACTGGAATAATAAAACTGGTGAAGATGGTGACGAGACGATTATAATATCACAACTTCGTCTAAACTGGTATAACTTTTAGATTTAACAAATAGATATATTCCGTTTGCAGCATTTCAAAGGCACGAACCATTTCCTTTGCGTTCAGCTTATTTCAATCGCGGTTCGTATTCCAAAACGATGTGTAGTCAATCATATTTTATTGATATACCAAATACTGCTCCTGTCTTCATCAATCATTATTGGTTTAAGAGTTGCGACGTCTATTGAAATAACTCGAAACTTCGTACGTTTCCGATAGCTGCCATAACTTTTGTCCATTTGAAAACTTTTTATACTCCATCAGATTTTAGGTTGATTACTCGTATAACGCTTGGTTACATACGCTTGGTTTTATGTGTCACAAAAGTTTGATTTTACATTTTTGCCATGATGCCATGATACGTAATGTGCAACCATTGATAATTTAAATTGTTTGCTTAAAATGGATTTAGTTTTATTCTTCTTCAAAAGTTACGGTCAAGCTTATATAAAATTATTTTATAAAAAGTTACTTTTATATTATATTTCAAATACTTTGTAATAAATAATTTTAATAAACACAACACTTATAGAACAATTTGTTTATTATCGTATATTCAGCTATTATGAAATAGCTATTATAGTAAACTTTAAACCTAAGGTAAACAGTTAATAAAGGACATTATGAAATGAAATACAATTATATTAAAAAAACAATAACAATCTTTTAATATGCTTTAACTTTAATATTTTGAGAGATTTTTATAATATTCAATTTTTTTTTAAATAATTCAGTGCAATACTCACCCATGCTCGCAAAAAAACATTCATCCAACAGTTTACTTTCGAACACAGTAACTCGAAAACAGAAACAATAAATAATATTGACACTAAACACTGACTAAAAAAGAAACGAATTAAGCCACTTCAACTTTTACTTGTATATTTATTGCGGTATTATTTTTATATCAATGACTGCCTATTTGCAAAAAAACTCATTCAGTTTTTTAAAAAGAATAATATTTAAAAGAAACATTGATGACGTCAATTTAAAGTAATTATTTTAATCTGTGATCGTGAAAAATTCTGATCCGGTCGCGTCGGAAATACAGTACGAGAGATCCAACGTCCACAGCATTCGGAATCTTGTGGAAAACTGGCGCGAAATCTCCCGTTGGCGGGAAGGCTGCAGAATCCACCATTATCGCAACAGTTAATGGTGACATGCGGTTCGAGCCATTTTCATTCTTCTTCTTATTGTACTAAGGTTCTCGTAACGTAACTTGTTAAAATAAAATACCCCGACAATTTTTGTTCATTACAATTATCTAATTTTGGATGCATTGGATTGTACCTAAATTTTGGGATTCTAGCATACACTTGATGAATGTTATTTTAATTTTTTTTTATCTTGGAACGCTTTTAAATGCGAATTTTAGAATTTCAGCGGATACTTCATGATGACTCGCAATGATACAACCGTAATGATTTTAATCGTGCCCCTTGGGGTCGAACTTTGATGTTGTATTGTCGTATTGCCCCTTGGGGTCGAACTTTGATGTTGTAAGTTGTATTGTCGTATTGCCTTAGGTCACTTTTATCAAGATTAATAATTACATTTGGTTTGGATTAGATTTATTCATATTACTATATTACTATATGATAGCACCGGGTCCCTTGATGGTTAAGTAGAGAGCATCAAGTCCAAAATCTCTATACGAATTTGAAAGGCCTTTTATTTATCACTGACTTCTTACACGGATATCGATTTAGGACACTTCTGATTCTCTTATCAAGCAATATGTAATTAATGTATATTTAATCAAGATAAGTACGTCTTGCTCTCCTTCGGCATCTGCATCTATTAATATTCTGTTCTATATCTTGTTTCTCATACTTTCTACAAGCCCGAACCATCAAAGCAACGCTTTAGTAATTAATAATGTTTTAGTAATTATTAATAAGTAATAAATAATGAGTTGTTTGAATGATATACTTTAAGATGCTAAATTTTCAACGGTTTGTTGTTGTATTCCATATTATGACAGTCTGTATTGTTTACGATAAAAATTTTTTGTAGATCGCGCCAAGTACTTCCCATTATGTTAAATCACTTCTCCTCACATTTGCTTCCTAAATATATACCTGTATATCATCAAGTGTTTACAAAACATTAAAATTTATTCAAGAATGTTAGCTTGTAATTTAAATTAATTTAAAGGAAAAATTCGGCAGCAGCAGGCGATCGAAAGCTGAAAAGGAATAAAGGAAACAGTTTTAATACTATTAAAACTTTTCATTCTACCTTCATGAAAAAAGCTTTCCATATTTGAATTTGGTTTCCTAATGAATAATTTTATTGGCTGATCCTGAAATGCAAAGATCCAACAGAGATACTAAATTTCTGTATATTTTTAATGCAGTACAGGTAGTGTTATTACTAAATTGCCACACCAGGTTCGTTACGGGGTAAACAGGAGGCCTAATAACATAAAAATATATTATAAAAAGAAAATATATAAAAATCATAACCATTTTTCAATTAATACGAGGACTCAGTCACTTAAGTAACCTTTAACTTTGCTATTATGGTCTTAAAATATTTCGTACCAGACAATATCATCACGAGTGTGACGTATATGTATCTATACTATGACGTAACAATATACGACACTACACGATGTTATTCAACTATCTCCATATCCGATCACGGTGTCGCGATCAAGCGGAGTGCTGATAAAACAATACCCCCCTCGAGGGTAACAAATCTATTCAGTACACAGCAGTATTTGTATGGATAAGTATGTACATGTTTATAAACGGGAATTTAAACGAAAGTACACACACTGATAATCAAACTTGAATTAAAATTTTAACAGCTTAACCGTTATTAAGTTGTTTAGTGCATTTTAATCACACAGTTCTGTCCTTTGTCATACTATTACAATGAAAGCCCTTTAGTGTAGTTTTTAGATAAACAATGCCAATTTAAATTGGATATTGGCTAAGTCGTCTGTCTATAGTTATGTAGGTCTTGTTGTTCATCTTGTTCCCTTTCTGTATCTAGAAGCGTAACCGTCTGTAAAAATCTTGTGTTACTGGTGGCCCTCTAATGCAGACCAATATTCTGTCAGCTAAAATATTGACAGAGTATATAATATTTTATTTTGTCATAAATAATGGTGTTGCCATCTAAACGGTGGTGTTGCCAATTAGGCGACAGTGCTGCTATTCGATCAATAACAATGGTATCGCTAACCATAACAAAAAACCCTTAAGTGAGATGTTAGCTTTACAAAAAAGTTTCATAGTTGTTGAATTTCCATTATCGTATACTATAGTTAATACTATCGAAATCAGATCATCACACGAGACAGGTCCCGGTTGTTATCATAAAGGAACGCAAAAGTATTTTAAAAACTTACAGATGGAGCGGTCATTAGCCCATATCTCCACCCATGCCCTTTGGACCAGCATAGTGGAATATGCTTCAGAGTTTCTGGGACAGAGCTGTCAGGTCAGTTGCTTTACCGAAGTGTCATAAATACTGAATGTCAAGTATTTTTGTACACTTATAAGGTAAATGTAATATAACCTATTTTTTGCACTTTTGTACATGCAGTACACATATTTAAGTCAGTACTTTTTTAGCCGGTTTTGGAGACTCCTGAGCGGCTTCACACTTTTTCATGGAACGAGAAGCTGTGCCTAAAATGTACTTTAATACTAAACTGTTTATTGATTTATTTCGTTCAATTTAATGTTATTTCTATATAATATACGAGTACCTATATAGTTTTTTGCACTGCGTCTGCTTCAAACTTTAAACTTTTCGCATGCCATAAGTAAGTATACATTTTAAGTATGCCAAATCTCAATTCATGCGAACTAGAATGTTTCTCTTTATGTACAATTATATAGCTTCTAAGTCCAGTCTAATAAAATTTGAAACGCATTATTCATAAAATAGCAACGCCACATTAAAAAGGAGAAAAGAGATTTTCTGTTGCGTGTTACGGTGAATTAATTGCAATTTATGAGAATATACATACATACATATTATGTAGTATGAAAGGCTAACATAGTACGAGCAGTTTTATCGCTGACTGCAGAACATTAAGTAATCAACTATCGTTTAACGAAATATCGGTTATATCGTAGGCTGTATCTCGCTTTTCATCCGATGAGATTGTAACCAAACGTCAGCCTATAGCAAAATAAATAAAAGTAAACATGACAAGAGGACACCAGAATGAACTCTTTTCAATAAATGAGCTATCATAATACCCTTCAAATGCCCTCCTTTAAGTATCGATACGTAATGAACCTATCAACAAGTTCGAAATTGAAAAGTTACGCATTACCCCCATAACTCCATTTATTAAATAGTTCTACAGCCCAACTTATAATTTGAAAACTTGTAATGCAGAGATCACCACTCGAAAATACTTTGACCCGCGCTTTACTTTCAATTTTGTGAATTACATAAAACTAATTAAAACATCCAGAAAATGTTGGGTTTCTTCAAGTTGTAAAAGGATTCAACGGACGGGGTAACGAGCAGGCTAATTCTATAACACCTCGTTTGACTATTAGAGAATGCCTAGAAAACTTGGCTTTTGGTTAACAATAAATATTACATAAATATTAATAACTAATAACCGTTTTGAATTTATAAATTTTCAATTCTTAGCTAGCGTTAGTTTAGTCAATCAAACTGACGACTATTTTGAAATAATTACTTGGTAAATTGTATGTTTTTAAAACTAATCGATTAGAAAACAGTAGCAGTACTTATAATCATTTCAAAGTCAATTTTCGCTTCCGAGGGTGTGCACACATATTTAACTTCAAGTACTTAGGTATATACTATTTGAGGATTCAGTAACATACGGTATAAAATCTTGAAGAAACTAGTGCCAATTAGAGCCTCCCATACCTTTAAAGCCTATGAAATATCCCAATCCTTAGTTAATAAGAACTAGCTTGGTCTCAACACTTCTCGATCTTAAAGGTGACCTGTGAACAACAATGGACGATTGTTACGGATGTCGTCTGAAAATTAGTTTGGGAACATAGTCTGCTTCGCTGTTTAAATAAAAATTATGAGATATGTAATATGTTAAATGGTAATGACGCCAACATTACTACAGTTACATTTGCCCCAAAATTCCCAAGAGCAATACATCTTGGAATATTTCCCCTTCAACATAAAAATGGCTAAAGAACTTTTCTGTTCTTGTATACGACGGCTTCGTAATCACTTTGTTAAGCTACCCTTGAATCGATTTAACTTAAACAACAACTTTTTCGAAACGGGTATGAATTCTGTATTTTTCTTCTCATTCCTTTTTTAATATACACCTATATAAAGGGTTTAAACACAAGCAGGCATACCTACTCATAGGTTGCTGATGACGCCCACAAATAAATTCATAAAACTTCTGAAATAATTGTAGGGATAAGGTGTTAGAAGGAAGAACTAATTCGCCTGATTAGACTGTTTACAAGACTTATTTAATTTTCATCCTAGCCTAGTGCTTCAGAATATTGCCTCCCGCTCCGACTCCTGGCTACACGTCATTGCGAACACCTCTTTAAAGCAATGACCGTTTTAAGATTAAATATTACTAGCTTGAACGATGAAAGAAAACATTGCGAGGAAATCTGCACATCTTTGAGTTTTACATAATGTTCTCTAAGGTTTGTGAATCTGCCAAGCCGCATTTGACCGGCGTTGCAGTTACAGAACTCAAACGACCTCTACTCTTACAGACCTTATATACTTCATTAACATCCGTCACGTTCTTGATACTTTTGATTACTACGTTTAAATATAAATGTCTTATTGTGATCATTTCAAAATAATAATATTTAATAGGTCTTCTCACGAACATCATTAAGTTAATACACCTAGAGAGACGTGTGTCTGCATTGAGCCGAGGAATTGATATGATACAGCTCAACGATGTGTGTATGTATGTCTTTATATCAAATAATTTAAGTGAAGTGCTAAGATGTTGCTTACTATTATTTACTTATATGTAATTTTATTGCCTGATTAGATTAAATGCCTCGAGATGATACCGGAATCGATTCTTCCCATGTCGATTCCCGAGAATCGAATGCCACTCGGCTATTATCCCATTAAATTATGCTATAAATTTATAAATAATACTAGATCTTTTCTCATAAAATTAATTTTCACTTATTATTTTCTCAACACAACCCCATAAAGGACCATTCGTAGAGTAAACTTACACAGAATAATACAAGGCGAATCGAGGCTTATCTCAGTCCACTGCTGGACATAGGCCTCCCCCAATGAGCACCATTGCACCCTGTTCTCGGCTTGTCGCATCCAGTATCTGCCTGCAGCCTTTCACAGATAACCCTACGATCTCCAACCCGCATTTCCAGCGTGGAGATTATGGGCAAAATGCCGTGAAAATAATATAGATATTAAAAATAAGATATACAGATTACAGAGACAAAGAAAAGTCACCTGAAGGGACTATAACGCTTTTTCCTTAAGCGACGGATATAATATCAACAATCTAAATCTGTAAATAGAATACATTGGGATTTAAAAAATCTGAATATATATATTTGACCGTTGGCAGGTGTTCCCTGAGCGCAGAAATACTTTCTCGTCACTATTTTAGCATTAATCCTTTTATTATCCCGCTATATCCTCTAATGTACTGCCTCGTTGGTCGAGTGGTTGCAAGCGTGACTGCCATTCGGGAAGATCCTGGATTCAAATCCCGCTTCGGGTGCTACTGGATTTTTCTAATTTAGAATTTCTAGCAGTGACTCGGAGTCTGGAATCGTGCCCGGTGTATGGCAATAGGCTCACTACCTATTCCATGGGACTTAAACGTAACTGGTGAATCGTGGGAGTGTACTACACTCCTCTGCCTACTCCTTCGGGGATTACAGGTGTGATGATACGTTACATTTACATCCTCTAAAACTGAAAGGGAATATTTATCGTACCAATGTTAAATAGACATTTTAGGGCACCTTATATACAATTGTAATACTTACTCACCTCTGCGTTCGGAGGCATTGTTTCAAGCAAAATATTGTATAATAAATTCGTTACCTTAATTGATATCTCCTCCTGTAAATTAACAAACAGTGTTTTGGAATGCAAGACTTGAATGTAAATCAGCCAGTGTAAATGTGACGTTTCGTGACAACGCGCGATTTAAGCGATTTTAAACCTTATATTTAGGTATTAAGGTTAAGGTAAAGTGACATCGTGAACTGACACAAATGTAACTGAATTTGAGATAAGATCCAAGTAGTGAATTTAGTATGCCAGCGGCTCGCCTGTAATAAGAGATTTGTTAAAGTGGGTACAAGAAAGGTTCCAATGTATAGAATCCTGAAAGTTATCCAACTCGTTCCTTTTTTCCCCCCGAGGGTAAAATCATAAAAAAGAGTTAGAAAATTTTATTTCGTTATTATCGAAGCCGTTTCGTTATTAATTTTCTTCAATATAATATTTTCATAGAAATTTATTTCAGTCAATGTAAAATTTTCATGTAGGTATATATTTAAGAAATTATATATGTTTAATCTATAATAAATCACGTCTTTGCTACAAGCACAGCATCTACTTCGGTCAGGATTATAAAATAATTTCGTTCTTCAACCTTACTTTATGTATTCGTTAACTTAACCAAACTTCTGTTTATAAAAATATAAGAGCTTAAATAAGTTTGTTTATTTGACTCTATCATTTGTACACAATCACAACTCTACATTGAATACATTAACGAATGTAGTACTTATTCATTAAAAATTATGAGTGTTTAAAATAAGAATTAAGCTTAAACGCGAAACTTAGGCGAACCATTTTGTGCTTAGTTTCATTTCGCTGTACCGGCCATAAATTCTTGAACAAATTCATAACATTTGACCCAGATATATTTACTAGCTTAGACGACCTTTGAGCACGCCGGGAATTCAGCATAGGATATTTGTCTCCGACGTCTCTGCAAACGTCTCGGCTAACGCGATATAGATTACTATTGTAAGTTGCAATCCCCGGCTGCAAATGCAACACACATTTCTAAGACCTATCCAGATCAGGACAGCTGTTTCCTACAACGCATCTATTAACACGCATTAACGCATCTATTAATGGAGTACATAGCTTAAGTTTGCACAGTGATTTATAAAAGGCTGTATTTTGACCATTTGTTTAGGTACCTAGATGTTGACTGTAGTCTTAAAAATTATATTGTAATATTATAAGATGTTGTTCGCACATTTTGTTAATTTTTTTTCTTCCCAATGCTAACATTTCAAACATTTTTAAGTGCTAACATTTTATTATATTTTTTCCGGCTTAATTCACGTACGTTTTTCGGGGTGGAGCTAGGCCGGTAAATATAAATATAATAGTGCGTATAAATACTCACGAAATTTTTCATAGTAAAATGTGTCTAACATTTATTATGGAAGTACTCTAAAGAAGAATACTGTCTATTATCTGTAGCCTATTGAACTTTTTATAAAAACTAATATTTTAAACTCACGGTGAAATTAAATTCATAAAAATGATACCATATAAGCAGTAAAATTAGAAAATTAAGTTCCTAGAGTCGAATTCTAAATTCTAGGTATATTCGTCTGCCTACAGCTTCAGGGAAATGCCTAATGTTTAAAAATTACATAATGTTAACTCAATTAGGAAAATTTAATCAGTTGCCCAAATATTTATTTAGGTCCAGTGAAATGAACGCGTAACAGCTTATAAAGTAAACGATACCCAATTGTTCATAAAAGGACTATTGGAGCTTATTAAACTATCGCACAGTTAGTTCCCGTCAGACCGACCTGCTTTAGATAATTTGTACATATTTATGTATTCATTTCACAAGAAATCAAAGTCTAGAACACACAAATACTTAACCAAAATCTGTAAAACGTTAATCACAGCACCGACTCAGTAAAATCGGGTTCCCGCTCTCCTTTTGAAACATCCTGTACCTAACGCATATTTTGCAGCAAATTTAAATCAAAACCGCATGCCCGGTCAATTCTCAGACACGCCCGTGCCGTGCCCCGCTGTGTCGCTCAACGAATCGGACCATTTAAACCGTCGTCTAATTTGCCCACAAGAACAGTCCGACCCCGGTTATTAATTGTGACATTTCCATACAAACACAAACAAAGCTGCCATTGTACGGAACGAGCTAAGCAACTGAATATTCTCAACATTTCATCGGCCTAATAGATATACATAATTACTAAAAGTTCGCGCTGTTAAAAAGCACTCGTGAACAGGAAAGGTACGAACTTCCATACTTCGTATTGTTCACTGTATTATCCTTTTAACTCGTTGAGAGACGAGTTGTTTCGTAAGCAATCGTGAACGTGTTAATGACTCTCTTTGTTTTTGACTTGTATACATTGTGTCTATTGTTACGACACTAGCGACATCTTTGTTTCAATGATATTATTATATCAATTATGTTTCAGTGATATATTATATAATAATAATCGTGTAATTATTTATTATAATAATGCATAAGTGTATCTTGATCTTTTATATCGTATTCTTGTAGTTATACAGTCAATACGTGTGTTAAAAAGTCTATGAAAATATATAATATTCTATGTCTGCTTATCAACCATCTGGTTACCGTATCATAGGCTCTCTTTAGACTTACTTTGGGATCAAATGACCGTGTGTGAAAATGTCCCACGATATCATATTATTACTTTTACGATAAAAAAATCACCAAAACACAGTTCTATAACGCAAAATGGAAACAGAAAATGCCTTTAATTTCGGGTGACAGGTGTTGCTGTGTGTGCATTGTCTATGGAAACAAATGCCTCTATCATCATACAGTACAGATGAGTGGGGAAAGGAATTAAGACGGAAGTATAATTATAAAGAAAATTCGACGGGACAATAACCGAATGATTCTAATGAACGGAAGTTCGGCCGAAGGGAATCGTTTCTTATGGTAGTTAAATTACATAACATTACGCCTTTACTCACCAAAAGAATAAGCATAGGCGCGTAGCACACTCCCACATTGCACCACTTACATTTATGTGGTATCTAATAAACTACAAATTATTAATAAGCAAGACCAAGGATAGCAAACGCATTTGAGGTATTAAAATAGTTTTACTAACACGCTTTAAGAATATATGTTATCTTCCATTCACTCGGCAACCTTGTACCTGCCCTTGTTCTGGTATTCTGAAACATCTCAGCCACAGAACATGCCTGTGGCTCGTACTTCTGGGACCATATCATCACATATAAAGATATATTAAAGTACATAGGAATCATACAGTGCTCTCTTCTCTACAGCAAATTAGTATCTATAACACGACCAGTCAAAGGCCGTATCGATAGAAAAACAATATCGTTTTATAGATTCCTACAAATCCCGGATCTCGATAGTGTCCCGAGTGTGCCCCAGTCTCCGATTTTTGATGAATTTCCTGGCAATGTTTAACAAATGTGTCTCACTGCATCGAGGTAAGAGACAAGCGATCAAAATATATTAATGTAAATATATTTTATGATCTATTTATGTAAAAACTCTACATAACCCACTTATACTGAGTGATTCGCCAAATTATATTACTGTAATCTAAGAAATAATTCTAAAAATGTATAAACAGTAAGCTAAGTAACATTTGAACTGTATATTTTAAAAAATGAACTACAACCCCCGAATACATGAAGAATAAATCTAATCATGCTATGAGTATTGCTAGTAATCATGCTATGAGTATGCTAAAGCAGTGATAGCCTAGTGGTTAAGAATTCAGCCTCACACTGCTGGCTGGTGCTGGGTTCATATCCATGGCGCGCACCTCTTTACAAAAGTGCGTTTTAAGTTTAAATATCACTTGCTAACGGTGAAGGAAAACATCGT
>DWME01005876.1:0-14341 GCA_018244795.1 Parelbella ahira ahira | reverse complement strand
CACACACCAGGTCCTTTGCGTTGTAGGTAGAGTAGATGTTAGTTATATTTCTATAGGTATTGATCACTTTTTTCATATACACGCACCAGTTTCGGAGACTTCTGATTCTGACACCCTCATCAGAACTATTTACAACTGATTGTTCATTAGTTTCACAAATTAAAGGAAGCTGCTTGAACGCACCTTCCACAAACTACCAACTGATGTCTAGTTGTAACTGTTAATTTCATGCTACTTATTAAATATTATCATGAATAATAACCGATCTGTCTAATAATAACCGATGGAACATAAAATATTTTAATTAGAAATTTGACATTTAGAATCTCACATTAAGAATCAAATTATTTGTGTAGCACCCACTCCAAGAGAAATGATTTTTAAACGAATGGTCCAGTTTTGCAGTCTATTAAGGCATTCTCTAAGGAGAGTGAAGTTTGTCAAGCCACATATGACCGGTGTGGCTGACTAAGGCCTTAACCCAGGCGTTTTGTGAGGAGACACGTGTTCCAACAGTGCAATGATAAAAAGGACGAAAAAGATATGATTATAATTAATTACTTTATCATTATCATGTTCAAAAATTGATATAGACAATAGCCTCACCCCCTATTCCATGGGACGTATAACATAACTAGTGGAAAGTGGGACTGTTACACGTCTCTGCTCACTCTTGGGGCAAATTTAAGCGTGATTTTTTGTAAAAACTATGAATATTAAGGGGACATACTCTCTTGTATTAAGATTTGTGTTGTTAATTATAAATTCATATGTTTTAATATATGCAAAAGTTATCTATGGATGAAGTCAAACTGAAGGCTGACTTTTTACAACTAAGAATCATTGCTTATCTAATTTTAAAATACTCGAAAATTTAACTGTTTTCTTCACATAAATTTGCCCAAACTTACTTGAATAGTAAGATACTGTTTAAGCTTCATAATTTTCATTTATATAAATATGCAGTAATTTTCAATTCATCGGTATGTATGCGCATATTTAATTCGAGCCCTCTAACACTAAGCACTCCATTTATTACATCAAAAAGAAACCGTTAATATAAGGGATATGTAAATAAATGTCCATAAATATGAAGAATATCTCTGACGATTATCTACTAAAAAAAAATCCAATTTTTAAAAACAGATCTGTTTTAACCGCTATCTCAAAACACTTGCCACACTGTACACCCCTCGTGATAAATGGACGACATGAATCAAACAATAAACGAGAGGTATCCCATCCGCAGCTCATCATAAGCTTTTAAATCTTTTGTGCGGTAAAAAGCTCTCATAACCTGTTATCAAATAAAAGAAAGGTGTGAATTTTCACAGCCGTTCGCCGAGGCCCCACCTACTTAAGATGGCGTTATCCCCTCCATAGAAATATTAGCCAGTAGCGTAGCAGCATCTTGCAGTGGTCATACCTACAGCCACCGCAACCGTTTACCTGGCACCACCTATTTTCGGAAGCAATTATCACTTCGCATCGTACGACGCGGAAAAGAAATTTAGTCCTCTCCAACTACTTTTGAGATTAGTGTCGCATTCGTATCGTTATCTCATAAAATATTCTGTTTACGTGTAATATGTTAACAAATCACCAATTAAAACAATAATGAGCGCAATTGAAGACATATCGAGCACGTGTGATAATGACAGTGAATCTTTACTCAATCGTCAATCAATGCTGCGCGGAGTTAAAAAAGAAGATTTAAACTATAAGTGCGAATCGGAAACAGAATACGACAGTGAAAATGAAACTATAGACGTCATATGCGAAAATAGCAATCCGTACGGAGGTTCTGATGTCTTTTTCTACGAACAAAACAGAAATTTACAGTCACAAAAAAGTTTTAACAGTTACAGATCGAGAAACTCTTGTGATAACAGTGATTCGAAGAATAGGTCAAATACGATTAGTGTTGATGGTAAAAGTAAAACATTTCTCATAGACAGTATATTAGGAAATCAGAAGAATAGCTCACAAACAAATAAACCAGTGATCCAAGAAGATAGTGATCATTTTGAAGAGACCACCGATGAACATAATGGTATGTATTAAGTAGTTAACTTTCGATTCAAATAGAAAACCGTGTATCTACACTATTTGAAATGCTAATGGGTAGATCATAACAAGTTTAGTTTTTCTAATTTTGTCCATAAATGTAGAGATTAAAATGCAACTGCAAATGATTCATCATAGGTATTCTTTAAACTGTATACATTTTAATTTTAATGACGAATTATATTGAAAAAGGTTCTTAATATTTGTCACTATTGGCCAAGATTGCATCTCTAGAATCACCGGTGCTCAACCCGCTTCTAACAGAGACACACTAACAGCAACAGATACACCTATGTCCACCGCAAAGCTACTGCTTAGTTCTACTTGTCTTTTTGTATTTTGATTTGAGGGCTAGTGACGGCTACTGATAATCGTTCTGACAATCATTCTGTCCTCAGAAGCAACACAGCTGTGATTGATCACAAATATTGCTTCAGTGCTATCTATAATAGTGGTAGCCTAGTGTGTATGTTAAAAAAATAATTTAAATAGACCTCTATCTATAGACCATTTAAATAGCCCTCATAAGACTATTCCATCTTCATACGCTCTTAAGGTGCCACTGAAAAATTTAATTAAAATAATCTTTTATCTTGCAAAATTATATTTATATAGCATTGAATTATTATTATAATTCATCAAGAACTGCGACAAATATCAAAACTCCTTATATCCCGTCTTCCAAAATGAAAAAAAAATCAAATGTGAGGGACTCTTTGCGTACCTTGTTAGCCAATTTAGTTCTCGCTTGAAAGTGAAGCTTATATGATATTATACTTTATAGATTTGTGTAAAAAGGATTGTTAAAAACAAAATATTTTTCGCACAATTTTTTTATAACACTTCTCTGTTCAGGGAAGACACTGGTATCTTAGATCATATGGCCACGAACGTGAAGAAATTAGTTAATGCTTGCCCTACGGAAAAATACTGAGTATTGAAATTTGTCAGAAATATATTGCAAAAGGTATCTCTAAAAATAAACCTGAAAACTAATAGGTTATATTATATACTCCTGTATTGGGGTTGAATCAAGTTTATAACTGATATTTTGGTTTCAGTGACATCAACGTCCACCTGTCCAGAGCTCAACGCTCTAAACGGCGCGGAACTCCTCGCTGGCCACGCTTACGCTCATTGGTTGGCTACCCATCAGTCTTCAACTTCATTTTATGGTATATATTATTTTAATTACATTTAACAACTAAATTATTCTCTTATTTGCGGCAGAACAATCTTTACTACAAGTAGAAAAATAGTACATACACATCAGATGTATTATGTATATGTTCTGCAATAAAAATCGGTAAAGTCATGCTCCTTCCGAGAGCTACAATGATCTTATACATACGTATACGTCAAGACGTAATGCCGTAACACCCTTTAAATCACAATAATTGCAGCTCAAACCAGAATTAAGTTACTTCTAATAAAGAAAATGGTAAAGTTGATTTAAAATGAATATCCCTTAAAAATACATAACTTATGTAACACATATTTATGTTTTACACATAATTAACAAATAAATAGGTAGGTTCATTTACGGAAAATTATATTGGTATCTGGCAATTACAATGTTAAGGGTCTAGTTCTATGATTTTTAAAATTATTCTATATTACACTATCAGTGCATTGTATCATATTTAATTCATTTTTATCCGTTTAAATTTAATTATAAGTATTGTTTTTATAACGGATAAATACATATTATCTGAAACTATTAACTACCATCAATAGTTTAACACCGGAACACAATCGCCCTATTGGCAGGCATCTTCAGCATCAGTCGTAATTCAAACATTTATTTAATAGGCTTCAACTTTCTGAAATTCAAACGATATTTATTAATTGTTGCTGGATTTATAAATGTAGACCGCTCTATCGTTTCATTCGCATAAAAGACATATCTACATATGTACGTGCCAATGATAAGACATTAATGGAGTGTAGGGGTAATCTTTTATCATCATGATCATCATGGTTTAAACCCTTTTATCTATCATCTGTGGGATGCGGATCAGAATGAACAGGGTTAAGGACGTTACATCACCAAGATGGCCAAAGATTAGCAGATTTCCGATGACTTAGAGAACACTACGAACAATTGTAAGACGCCTAGCTATCCTTACGATATTTGCCTTAATCAGTGAATGATAATAAATCTTCATTATTTTCTTAAAACGTAACGTAACATCACGCCTATTAAATCCTCGAAGGGGTTCGTAGAAGAATGTAGTACACTCCTACGTTTCACCAGTTACGTCCCATGGAATAGGTGGTGAGCCTATTGCCATACATTGAGCACAAATCCAGACTCCGAGTCACTGCTAGAAATTCTAAATTAGAAAAATCCAATAGCACTCGACCCATACTTTTTTCCAGTGTTACTATTTACACTGATCGTTTTTCAAATTTTCCATATGCTATAATAATATAATATAATAAACTATAATAAAATATCCTGCTTGGTTTCTTAAGACATATCTGAACTATCAAGGGGTGTAATTTTTAACTAACATAATAAGAAGCAAAACATTATCATGGGTCGCTTCCAAACGTACAATACTTAGATATATAATAATATATAAAATATATAATAATAATAAAAATACTCAACGACTTGCGCTTAATGGTAATATTCATCAGATCTTACAAATAACCATACTAAGGATGATGAAGAGAGTGATGAATGCAAAAGAAGCATGTCAGGTCTACAAGGATAGAGATGTGCCGATAGGGATGTTGGCACTCAGTGCTCTCTGCCTACTCTAAGGGACCTGTAGCAACGATATAAATAAAAACAGTAATAATAAATACCGGATAAAAACTTGTATGGGACCACGATAGCTTAGTGTTTAAAATTCAACCTCTACTCGTAAATCCGGGGGTCCTGAATTCAAATCACTACAAAAAAAATGTGCTGTATATAAATAAATATTGCTTGCTATATTAATTAATTAAATATCACGGCAACATAAAACATCGTGAGGGAACTTACTTACATTGGAGTTTTCCAAAATTAATAAATGTTCGTTCAGGCATGGGAAGATTCTAGGTCTGCACTTATCCAGCGTGGTAGTCTAATCCTTAATCTTCTCATTCTGAGAGCATACCGTGTCCAACACTAGAAGGATTATAAGGTTGAAAAATATAGAACTACCGAAGTAGACTTTATGAGCTAGTTTATTATACGATTATAGGAAAGTAAGTGCTTTTGTTCGCGGTTTTTAAATTTTTGTTGGAATATTATTAGAGGGGGGCTTAAGTAACAATTAGTGTACTGAAATGAATTAAATAATAATTCGGTTGTCACGGTGTCCACTATGTTTACCATTACAGCAATTGAAACATTAATTTTAAAAACGCACATAACTTCATAAAATGAAGAGGTGTGAGCCAGGGTTTGAATCTAGGACCCGCGGTGGAAGCCAGATATCGACGCTACTAGTAGCCTAGGCTTTTACCGCTGTTCGAATCATGCTATTCTGTAACTAGGATCGTAACTGATAGTGTGCAGATTTTCAAAATTAGACATAAACTTCATTTTTATATAAAACCGTTTCATTCATTTTATGTAAAAATGTTTTTTTATGTATGTGGATATTGGATTTTTGTAACTTACCCAAAAATTTCCTCGAATAGTAATTCTAAACACTTTATAATTGGAAACAGCACAATATTTTTTATATATTATAAACGTTGAACGATTATCATAATCATTAACCAGCGTAGCACCCTAACTGATGGCCCTCTCAATGTAATACATTAGTACAGCGGTTGTCAAACGTCATAAACCGAACATAGGCTAGTTTTATCTTGGGAGATTTTTAAATATTTGTAATTATGAAACCAGATGTCCTTACCTTACAATGCCGTAGCTTCTGGATTTTTCTATTAAATCGGTGAAAAATAAGTTGACTTGTCGCGCATTTGGTCGTCTTTCTTGCCAAGTTAGTTTGTGCATATAATTAGATCATATAAGGCTTGATAAGCAAGACGACCAAAGATGACCAAAGGTAACCATTTGATGAGTAACAAATATATTTGTGCAGCAAAAATTTTATTGAGAGTGTCAATTTTTCTACATAAAATTCAAACAATAATTTCTCTGAAAATGTTTTCAATTGCTACTACGATACAATGAACTTCAAAAATTCAAACACAGCTTTATTAGTACACTTTACCAATTCGTTAGATGTTTTATCTACAAAATAGCAGAGTTCAGGTGAAATAAGGGATTTCTCAGATTTCTTATTATGTTCAGTTAATGTAATAGAAATATTTATAGAATTCTGAGTTCGCTACCAGAACCGAATTAGCTACATAAGGTAGATCTGTAAACAGTTATTATAGACATTTGTTCCAAACTCAGGATTAGTATTGCACATTATTGATTGTCCTTACTGTCCTATCTTTACTCAAAATACGTCAAGTACTAACTGATGGGGAGTTCAAAGCGGCGAACCGACATGCAAAAATGTGATAAATGCGAAGCACGGCATATCTGTAACGATAGACTTTTTTCACTCACTTTTGACTCTTATATTCAGCGCTCTCTGGCTACCCCTTAATTAACTTAGCGTGATGATATACAGATAATAATAATTGCTCTTAGCCGGCTGAAAATTGAACATCAGTGGCTTGTAATATTTCGTTGTTTTGTTGCAATCGCGTGATACCGGCCAGGTGCGAATCTTCGCACGCACAATTACGCAACTAACACGCATCCTTTACCCAAACATGAATGATAGTTATAACTAGTATTTATTTTTCTATTAATAGTACGTTTACACGCGTGTATTTTTCAATGTACTAGAAGTTATTAATTCTATGTTTTTTTTACCACTAACGCACTCTTCTTATCAACATTACATAATATTTAAGTTAATTAAATTACTGATTTGATATTTGAGAAAACTGCAAGTATATTGTCGTGCGCAAAACTCGTATATACTCGTATATTTACCGTTTTAACTCACTTACGTTTTTCGGGATGGCACGACTACAACACTTACTTCTTGATATTAGATAACATTTTTTTATAACCGTTAAATAATAAATGTAATATAGTCACAAAACATATAGTATATTATGACTGGCAAAGACACAAAATTGAATTACATGAGTTAAAGGCGCAATTGAACATTTTAATTTTGAAATTTCAATAATTATATTAATTTGTTAACATCAAATAACGTAACATCAGGCCTGTAATCCCCGAAGGGGAAGGCAGAGGGGTGTACTACACCCCCACATTTCACCAGTTACGTTTAAGTCCCATGGAATAGGTAGTGAGTCTATTGCCATACACCGGGCACTGATCCAGACTCCGTGTCATTACTAGAAATTCTAAATTAGAAAAATCCAATAGTACCCGACCCGGGATTTGAATCCAGGACCTCCCGATCGGCAGTCGCGCTTGCATCTGCTTGACCAACGAGGCAGTCATATATATATTTAATGTTTACCATATTATGATAGATTTTTTATTGCCAGTATGCATGTATTTGTATACAGTAATAATATTTAAAAATTTAACAATATGTATGTTTTAAAATTAGATAATTAACTTGTCGACAAATTAATTATTCAATATATCTATATGACGTGACATGAATATTTCGTGACATATAAAGTTATGTATCTGTTATCTTTTGATCGAAACTATATGGTGCTGGTTTACTTCGAAATTTAAAAAACCTCTGATTTGAGGCTTACATGTATGGCGGATATTACAGCAATAGTTGGTATCGTAATTAATCGGCAATTATTGTTAAGTTAATTTAATCGCAGCTATTTTTGCTTTCATGCATAAAATTTTCTTTGCTTTCAGGCATTATACCTACTCTACGATATCAACTTACTCATACACAAACATGTCCAATGACGGACCGATCGCGTTGCAGTATTTAATCGCACGATTATTTCGTCTCTATTGGAATCCGCCGGCATGAAATGCGAATGTTGCATGAGAATACGATAAAATGTTAACTAACAGTAACGTTACGACTTTACTTACCGTTAAATTAAATACCGTTTTTATCGTAACGATATAACGTCTCGTTTCCTCGTTATTACGAATGTAACCGTTGTAGGAGGTGGAGGGGATAAGGGGGGGTCAATGGTTTTCATTGCATGTTCGTGTGTCCGTTGGGTGAACAGGGTTCTTGTGTGATAGAGCTCGGGCTATGGGTATGGACTTGGTTTTGCACATGCTTTTCTGTTTGTATAATTTGTATATATAGTTTCTGGATTAATGTAAGTACATATGTTATCATTATTTATATTATGATTGAATTTTGATTAGCACTATCAATATAATAATTTCAATATTGTTTAAAAAAAATGTTAAATTCATACTTAAAAAAAATGTTTTGCAATACTCTCCCTATTAGCTATATGCAAGAAGATCTTTAAATACAAGAAACCTTTTATTAACCTGAAAAGAATTTTATTAACCTGTTGTTAGTATTGAATGTACGTTTTATCATTGTAATCTATGGTTTTAATTGGCATTTAATGATTACAGAACGCACCTCAAATAACTCCGAGCCAGCAACCGCTGATAACCGCGCAACCACAACCTCACAAAGCTCAAATCGTCAACCAACAGCCGCCGCAGCAAATTGTTGTTACCCAGAAGCAGCCGCCCGCCCTCATTTCCACCTCGAGTAGTAACCAGATCACCAACCAGGTGATAAGTAGCCAACTAGTGAGCGGCAACCAAATAATGAGTGGCAACCAGATAATGAGTGGCAACCAGATAATGAGTGGCAACCAGATAATGAGTGGTAACCAGATCGTGAGCGGTAGTCAGATTGTAAGCGGTAACCAGATTGTGACCGGCGGCCAGATAATGAGCGGTAACCAGATCGTGAGCGGTAGTCAGATCGTGAGCGGTAACCAACAGCTGTTGCAAGGCAACCAGCAAATTATTGCCGTTTCCAACAATCAGCAGATAATTATGAACGCACCCATGAAGTCGGGTGTCCATAGGGTTGTTCAGCAACCGCAGAGGACCCAAGTGGTGGTGAGCGCTCCGTCCAGTGTTGTGCAGACTCCCGTAAGCGTAGAGACCAAAACTAGCGTCATACAGACCAATACTGTAAGTATCATCTTAAAAGTAATAATAATAGATCACGAAGATTGAATATAAAACTGTTGTGATTAGAAAGGGTTCTAGGGTCGATATTTAGCTGTTGTCGGTTTTTGTGAGAGATATAAGTTTATTATTGTTTCTTAATAACTTAATACATAAACATCCCTTTGTCTATATATGTCTTTAATAAGTTAAAAGTAAAACGTAACATCACGCCTGTAATCCCCGAAGAGGTAGGCAGAGGAGTGTAGAACACCAGTTACGTTTAAGTCCCACGGTATAGGTGGTGAGCCTATTGCCGTACACCGGGCATGACTCCAGACTCCGAGTCACTACTAGAAATTCTAAATTTAAAAAATCCAATAGCACCCGACACAGGAATTGATCCCAGGATCTCAAGATCGGCAGGCGCGCTTGCAACCACTCGACCAATGAGGCAGTCAAAAGTTTAAAATAATAGTAAAGTAAAAGTTAAAAGTAATCGTGAAAAACTCAATTTTTTTACAGAAAACACCTCAACCCGCAGTAAGGCAAGTGATAACCAGACAACCGGTGATGGTTGGCAACACCAAGATCGGTGACAAGGAGATGGTGGTTACGCAGCCTGTTACTGAAGTGAGTTTTGAATTTCTCATTACCACAAGAAATGTAGTTCGTATTCTTGGATTCGCATTATTCCGTCAATATGCACTGGGTCATCGTGTCAATCTTTGGCCTTAGACATTTTATAAGAGGAGACTTTTTTATCCATTACAGCCTTTGAAATCAACACCACCAAAACCAACGGCGACCCCTCCTCCTATGCAACCCCTATCATCGACGTCTCAGGAGGACACCCCATGGATATGTCATTGGCGGGGGTGCGGCAAGTGAGTCTTGGTTTATTTTTTGCATTTTGCAATTAGGTACATATTACTATAGATTTTTTTTCACGAAACGTCAATTTAAATAAATCTAATAATCAATTTATTTTATCATAAGAGTAAAATCACGCCTGTAATCCTAAAAAAGGTAGACAGTGTCGTACACTTCCATTTCCCAACCTGTTACGTTTACGTCCCACCGTGGAATAGATGGATCGATCGATAAACGTCCTAACACGAATCTACCCAGATCAGGAACGCGACTAATGTACGGTTTCAGTAATAGAAAGGTATATAATGGTAATGAGCATTAGTAGTAAGGCGGTGTGCGCGCGCAGGGTGCTGAGCAGCGCGGGCGAGGTGTTCGCGCACGCGGCGCGCGCCCACTGCCCGGGCGCGGCGGGCGGCGAGGCGCCCTGCCTGTGGCTCGACTGCGACCGCGTGCCGCGCAAGACCTTCGCGCTGCTCAACCACCTCACCGACAAGCACTGCACCGCGCAGGTACCGCGCGCACGCACGCACGCACGCACACCGACACACCGACACGCACACCGACACACCGACACGCACACATACATAAATCTCTCACATGTCTCGTTGAAACGTACTTTACGATACACAGCAATTTCTCTACATTGTATACTCGACTAGTAGCTCTGCAATGATTGAAAAATAGTTAACAAAAAAAATCTTTCAAATATCAGCTGATTAATATAGCCTGATTTTATGTACCCACCTTTAAGTTGTAAACCTACTTTATCAATGTCAATTGCTGTCAGTACATTATTATTATAGATAGTATATTTGGTTTTTTTGCAACTTTTTTGTCATTTTTCAGGCGCTAAAAGCAATATACAACTCTCGAAGACATATCACCGCGGACGCCGAGGCTGGCAAACCGGTGTCGTTGGGCTACCCGCCCAACGCAGCCTTGGCGGCCCTGAACAAACACGCCAACGACATGTTCAATCCTAGGGAGTTGATGGTAAGAGCTTATAACTTACAGGTCGTATAATATTTTGAGGATAAATTTAAGAATTGTTAAAACTAAAATGAATAAACAAGAGGCGTTCTGACTAATGTCTTAGTTACACAATATGTTTTGATGTACGGGTGGGACAAAAGTAATGACCTAATGTGAATTAGCTGCCATTTAGTTTAAAAGCAAATGACGGGTTCGCTTTTATAGAAAGTTTGTTTGAAAATATAAAAGGTTTTACAGACAAATGAACACAAACAGAGTCAGTATACGCTATATGATAATATACCTTCTGTACGATATACCCTGATGATCGATTAGTGAAATCTATAAACATGCGTCTGATAAATAACATAGAACGCCTTGTGGGAAATACAAATTATAGATTTATAACTGATTCAATATTAAAAACTGTTTGGGATCATTCATATGTCATACAGTGATAAGAAAAAAAGTAAATAACTTTACTGTTTACATGCATTTATAGGAAAATTCAAAATTTTGTGTTATTTTCATATTTTTAATCAATAATTACTATAAAATATATCACATACAACTGTCCCATTAAATATTCGAATGTTATTTTTTTTTAACCTGTTTATCATATGTACCCATGTCGATTTTGAAATTTACGTTCGAACGTGAAATTTAAAATTCACATCGGATCAGATGGATTCTGTTAATACTGTTCCAGCAACTTTTAGGAATGGATATTTAAAATAAACATTCAGATCACACCGAATCCGATTATACGTATTCATTACGATTACGAGAACGTATAATCGGATACGTGTGCATCAGTACGTGTTGAACTCTTAACGCTGCTGTCGTTTCTGTGAATGTTCACAATAAAGATCCAAATCCGATTATTCGTATCGATTAGATAAACGAATAATCGGATACGTCACTGTTATAGAACTGTTAAGAGTGGTGTCGCGGAATAGATTCTAATTTCGAACAGTTGCAGTTCGAATTTGGAATGTATTCCCGCTAAGTGTGTCGTGCGCGTGTGCGCAGCGCGGCGAAGCGGCGCGCGAGGCGCGCGACGGGCCCGCCGGCGACGCCGCGCCGCGCCCGTCCGTTATTTGCTATGTAAACGTACACCTCACTTACACCTTGCCGCTTCTCCAGCTACCCGCTCCTCCCTACATCGTGTCACCCGCCTCTCGACCATATCTTATCGCATTATGAGACTCTTTTGCTGTGTATAGTAGTAGTATATGATAGTCTAGTAGCGTTCAGCGGCGATCGCGTCTGATATAAAACGCGGATGTGTCCTAGATTAGATCGCGCATGCTTAGAAAAATCCCATTCATCCTTGCTTCTGCTGCGGTGTACATGTACGGCAATGAGCGGCACAAGGAACATGTAGATCGTTTTTTCTAAGATATTTTTCGTACTATATTTACGTAGAAAATGTATTGAAAAAATGCGCCCAACCACATATCCATTGATTCCAAAGATTTAAATAGAACGGTATTTTTATGAAAAATGTATCATATACGTCTCATACATCTATGCCGTTTAAATCAATGGCAGTTTATGGCATGTAAAGGCGTTGGAGTGACACAATGTATGGAGAGTAGTAAACGCATCTGTTCGTTTTGTTTTTCAATATTTGTATTTGAGTCATAAAAAATTTGTAGCCGACTTCGAATTAGGTTTTAAGACGAAACAAACGCCAATTAATATGACCCTATTAATTTATAACAACATGATACAAAAAAGATATTATTATAGTTTTAATGTTTTTGAATCCAATTTAATTTCAATCAGCTTTATTCTTATTATCCGATGACTCGTGAGTATTTATACACATGATTATATACATAATATGTACCGGATTAAATCACGTGTGCTTTTCGGGATGGTGCGACTAGTGTCGAAACTTTACGAAGCCCTTTTTCATGAGCTTCGTTTGTAATTGGCGGGAGTTCGGTGTCTAGGCTGTCTCTTACCATCATTATGTAAATACGCAATACTAGAGCGAAACGAACTGAACTTATTACCACAGTTATCGAAGTCGCCTACATTTGCTTATGTGTCGTTGGTGTGCGTTTGTGATTATTTGTTGTTTTGTATTTTATTTTTGTCAAATATTTTCACTTATGTTATAAATTTGTAGGGTTAATTTTTTTTTATAATTTTCAAACTATTTCATTCTTTTTATTGTGATCTTTAACAGTACATATATATTATTTATGTGCACATACCTACGTACGTAGATAAATTTAGTATGCATATATTATATTTTAGTAAATTAAGTAGTAATAATACTAGTATTTTTGCACATTTTCGGCGCGCTTTACGCTCTTTTTTCATATGAGTATAATGACCATATGCGTGTTTTGTGCCCGCCGCAGTGCGGTGCGGTGCGTAGAGTCGAAGGGAGCGGCTCGAGCGTGTACGAGCGCAGAAGCGCGACAACGCACGCACAAGATTAGCGCGTGACACAAGAAGCGCAGATTAAAACAAGCTGAAATATTTTCACTGAAAGAGCCCTAAGAGATACAATCGTTCTCGTCATAAGCTCAAAATATGTACTGTTACGTTAAAGTATTTCTGTATCACTTTAATTAAAAAAACAATGTATTGGGAGTGTCTTTAAAGAATACTGAGTAAGGAACTGATTGAGAGACTATATAGACTAGTTAAGGCCAGGTCTAAATCTGTTTTATTGGTTTGATGATATTTTTTAGACATTTTTGTTTATGCTTATCATTAGATGCAAAAATGTGTCAATTGCACTGTGTTGTAAATTCAAAATATACTGGGTGTGTTCTTTGAGAGGACATTAAAATATTATGTTAGTATTTTTTTGTAGAATCAACGTGATATTCTTACATATGGGGTCGAGAGTTTAGAATTGTTATTAAATCGATTGGCGTTTCATTTTCAAAGGTTCCGGTCCTATTAAGTAGCAATGCGACTGTGATTCAAATGGTACAGATACTAACCTACCTGAGCTAAAGTATAAAACAGTCTTGTTCTTGTCTAATTTTCATATTATAAAATAATAATCCCGGACTTAAATACTAATTACTGACTGATTGTAGTAATAGATCTATAACTTTCCTAATATTCTAGTCTCCAAGTACATATATATATATATGTACATATATTGTAAGACGATGGTGACAGTTTGCGACTGCTCTTTAAGTCTACTCATCAGTTTGATACTGTCCAAAGACAAATATTTTGATAATTAATCTAGAACTATTCTCCAATAACACACAAGGGGAAACGGTTAATTCTACAACATCCAATTACAAAGTTACTCTGATTATTCTATGACTAATATAATATTATATGACTTAACTATTCTATGATTTC
>DWME01005875.1:0-14342 GCA_018244795.1 Parelbella ahira ahira | reverse complement strand
GCAGAGGAGTGTAATACACACCCACGTTTCACCACGTTTACCTCCCACTACGGAAATAGGTGGTGAGCCTATTGCCATACACCGGACACAGATCGAGACTGAGCGCCGCTAGGTACTAGAAATTTCTACTAGAATTTTAAGTTAGAAAAATTATTAGCACATAGCATCGTAAATAAAATAAAGTGATATTTATATTCAGTAAACAATTACTTATTTATTGAGTAACATTTTTGTTTTCTGTATAACAAAAGGTTAACTTACCCCGAAAGACATTTTCGGCGTTCGCTTAATGTCAGGTATTTTATTTAATACTGTTATACACTCTTATATCTTAGTGTAGATCAAATCGAAAGGAATTTTCGAGTATTTCAAGAATTTTATTAGGCACTTAAGGCGAGACGTCTGCGAGGGGTGCATAAGTTTAAGATCGCGTTTCCACAACTCACTGCGATATCATGTGAACGGTGATATGATTTGTATGTATATCGATAACAAACTTTAAAAATATAAGACACTGTTATAAAATCTTAGGACGTCACATGGCCAAGTAAACTAAGCATCTGGAGAGCTTGTGTTTTGATATCCAGACGGGTAATAAACTACATTAATACGTATAAATATGTACTTATGCAGAATTTTTTAAACTCAAACACGGAACAAATACTTGAGCTCATCATACAAATATTAATTCTGGGTGGGAATCGAACTCACGACTCCCGGTACAGCAGTAAGTTCACTAACCATTGCTCCAACAGGCCAGTCAAATTATAATAGATAAGTGTATCATATATACACCTATAATTACTACATGTAGATACTAGTTACTACATGTAGATACTAATTACTAGATGTAGATACTAATTAGTACATGTAGAACATATTAATGAGGAATCAATGTAGCAGGTACACGAAGGTCGATAAGGATAGACGTATGTATGTACTTGTCACTCGGTGGACGCGACTTATGTCGTAAGGCAGCTGATCTGCGGATATAATAATAATAATTACCATGTACGTAACTACCATTTACGTGATTAAATTATGTACTGGCTTGACCCGTGTACATTTTATTCGGATAGCCCGACTAGTTTTGTAGCTATGGAAAATCCTTGTCGGAGGTATTCGAGGACTTTCTTTACGCGCCCCTGCCGATCGTAGCTAGATTGGGCCTAAGACATAACTGATGAAATATTTTATATTAAAATATCTGCTGTTACAAACACGCAAATGAGTTTCTTATCTATACTAGAAACAAAAGTAAAACAATTACAAAGTTTAATACTATGAATTTAATACGAAAGGTGACCTCTATGTGACATCGAAATATGTATGTAGTCGCACGCTTGCTGTTTCTCGACCGAAAACACCACGCAACAACCAGACGGCCACGATTTAAAACTTTAACTCCTCGCTAACTCACGATATATTCAACACAAGCTAAAACTTATACCACGTAATTAAATTTTCAATATAAACCAGAGTTCATAATCTCGGAAACCTAGGCAGTTCTTAAAGTTTATAGAATTAAAATAAAATTCAATTGACATAGTTAAAACGCTTCGAGGTGTATTGCTTACTCAGCAAGTTTGTTTAAAAAAAAATAGTAAAACGGAACATATTAAAACTTTCTCCAATTATTTTAATAGCATTGTACGTTAGTCGTTAAACTGGTTTGATAATAATCGTATTAATAATAATAAAGCTTATAGTTTAACAGTAAAACCCATTTTAATACGAGCACTTGAACGGCTTTGAACCTAATCGACCCCTTATTGCCGAGCCATAAACCTCAGATATCTGTCCCGTATGGCTTAATAAGTTTCCCATCACGTCGGGCCGGGGTCGTAACCCATGAGTTAAGGCTTCATTTACATGCATATTAATCTACAATACAAGGAAAATACATCAGTGTCCTCTACTCACCCAATGTCCATATAATGATATAGACATAAGTATATAAGTAGAAATAAATATGTATATTATGATTACTATGATAAGTCGGGGATAAAAGATTTATATGTTTAACCCCCTACAACCCCCTTGTCCTATTCTTCCTGCGTAAGATAAGATTAAAATTGCGATTAAAATTCACGCATTAAGATTCATATCGTTACATACTATAATTCACGGATTCTTGCAAAGTAAAATTCGTTTCAATTATAAATACAGCACAAACATGTGAATTGATACGAATGTCTGCATTCGTTATTAAAGTGATATTGTCTAACTACAATCGCGCAATTGTAGTAACTAACTACAATTCCCCTATTTTAGTAACTAACTACAGTCGTTACACTGAAACCTAATTAACTTCATACCAACAACCGCGCGCTCCACAGCGATCCCACCACATGGCACCCGATTGTCAAATAGTTGTAAATGGTCTGCGACTGTCACAAACATTAACATGTTCGCGTTTCAAAGGAATATTAACCCAAATGTGGTTAGACACTTAGCTAATATAGCACAATGAACAGTAACACATTCAAGACATATTATGTATATATAGGGAAATGTGACTTTGATTCAACTGGTCTGGAATCCTTTGTTCATTATTTGATGACTGGGTACTTAAAATACTCTTATCGTTACTAGTCATGGACGCAAAGTGATCTTATTGTCAACTGTATAGTATTCGATTGTAACTCATACCCTGCTTACATGTGGCTTGACGTCTGTCATAGGATCTTCACTTAATCGGCAGGAAATGGTAATCCTACGAATACTGAGCTTTAGTCTTACTAATCATCGATTTATCATCGAAATGTGATTGTATTAGTTATTAACATAATCAATCCAATCCAATTTGTACAAACCAATCCACTTTTACGAACATTTATAAATTGCAAAACAATGGCTCGCTAACTTTCATACATTAATACCCATAATTAAATTTTAATTCAAGTCTACGCGTTAACAGTCCAGTTTCGAACGGCACTAAAGGAAAGCGTCCCAAATCACACTAATTACTTTGCGACGGGTGTAAAATGCGATTAATGTAATACCATTTCGATATTGCACCCTCTCGTTTCGTAAGGGGTTGTCGACTAATTAAACTAATGCAATCAGCAGCAGAGCTCTCCTTTATTGAAAGTGCTATTTAATTATCACGATATTTGCAGTTCTGCTCTCGCTGTCCCACAAACTTTCCCTTTGACATACAGTTTGTGTACTTAAATGAAGTTCCAGTGGTTCCATCATGCTTGCAGATGCAAAGGCTTTGCAAATTTAAGTAATATCGAGCGTGGAGATCTTTTGGTCAGTGGCCGCTAAATGGAATTTTTAATACCGTTTTTTTTGAAAAGTATGTTCCGTGCTGGCGACGTAATGAGTTGTTAGCAAGCAATCCGTATTTACTGACAGTATTCCACACTGGTGCATCATAGCAATGACCAGATGTTCTATAGACAACCATTTGCTGTAGTATAAATAATATCCTGCGACAACTACACACGTGCGTCTGATATCATTTAGGCAGACTGCGCGGTCACGAGACGGTTGATCAACACACACATATAAATATCTAAGGAAATTTTGTATAGTATAGTTGTAATATGTTTAGTAGTATTATATACGTAGATTGCTTAATACCCAGACAGAACAAATACTCACGTTCACAAAAGTATTATTTATTAATCCTGTGTGGGTTTCGAACCTATTACTTGCGGCTTAGCACTTAAGGTCGCAAACTACTAGGTACACTGACATACCAGTTAAACACACCTAACATGCTATGCCTTGCTGTTTTATTCGCGAAAAATAACAATTTTATTACATTAAAAAACCTAACTTTTATTACTCAGCGCAATTTTCAAAACATATATTCAACAATATATTTGGCACTCCGTGCTCTCTGTCTAACCCGTAAGAAACCTGGCGGAAGATGTGTATATACATATGTATAGGTATGTATTTAACAATAAACTGACCTGTTCACATTTCTAAATAAAAAAATTGCTAGACTTGATGCAGACTACCATTCATTATTTTAGCCAACATGGGATTAATTTCCAAAAAAGATCACAACAAAAATTTTTCTTCATGCTAACTTCGCAGCTGGCGTTGACTTGTAAAATTAATTATCAGCATGTCTACGTGTCTGTATGTTGTGATACCTAATCGTAAATAAATTCGGACCTACGCATCATGAATATCACTAGATCAAGCATGGACAGCTCCATGGCGCTGGAACGTTACCTTTTCAGTACATATACCTAACGCTTTTGGGGGTTCGTTTTAACATATAATCAAATTTTTGTTTAACATCCAGTATCGGTTTTCAAACACGTCTGTAGATGCCAAGTAAGGCTAAGTTAGTAAAAGGGTAAATATAAATCACTCCAGTTCAATAACACCATGTAAATTTAGAAGCTATAGAGATAGAACGCTTTCAATTATCGTTCTGTCAAATCACAATTAAACTTAATACGATACCATTAATCTGATACAAAGCGCCCAGAACACGGAAGGCGACAAGCTAATTCCGAGTTTAACTTCTATTTAATGGCACGTTTATGATTATGTGCGGGCGAACTTCGAAGGGCGGTGCCATTAATATGGATAGAAATAACCTAACAGGGGAATCAAGGAAATTACTTAAGTATATATAAATTGCTAACCATGTTCGAAATACAATGTAACCTCACGCCTATTTCCCCGAAGGGGTAGGTAGAAGACTTGCAGAGTATACTTTCACATTTCAACATTCATGTTATCCATCGCATGGAATAGGGAGAGAGCCTATTTTCATACACCGGGCAATATTTCAGCCTACGAGCGACTACTAGCTACTACATTCTAGTCTATAGCATACCAAATATACTACACTGATTTCTGTCCTATACTGACAATAATGCTAGATGCTATGCTAGAGCTCATAGCCCGGACGAACTAGTTTATAAAAACCTATATGGCCTTTTAAGGAACGAGTTTTGGTCCTTGTCGTATAAACTATACTCAGATTCTCATAAGCTTTAATGTACTGAAAGAAAGCTTAACCATAACGTAAACAACCTTGTTCAGCTGAAAACAGTTTAAAAAGATGTAGCTGTTTACCGATATCGATAATACATAATTTAACAGCTAACCCACCCCTCGTGGGACAGCTTAGTTAAGTAAACTCCGGGTTTTCTGCACTCGCGAGTCATATAGACTCAACGGTATGTAGCTGAATTACAAGCACACCGATCAGTAATATTTTGAGCAGTCAAAGTAGCCTGAATCTTTTTAAAACTGAGACATATTATCGTATCGTATCGTATAATAACTTGAGCCGTTTTACAATATTTAAGACCTGTAGATTTAATTACACGACACCTGGAAGATTTTAGGCCACTAACAACACCTGAATGGATATGACATTCTCGCTGTTGGTAAACCGGTAGCTATGATTTTCCTAATGTAATTAAAGAATTAAGATATGTAAATAAGACTCTAATTTACATATGACAATAAAGTCACAATCGGTAAAAAAAATTAGACATTGAATTCATAACCGATTTTATTCTACGTTTCTCTTACAATAATAAATGTGACCGCGTGAGAGAGGTTGACGGTGAGATGAGGAAAATATATTTCTTCTGTGTTACCGTAGACAGTAAAATTATTTCTGAGTCGCTTCATAAAATGTAGTATCTTATTGGTGAATATAATTTCTCAGCAAAATATATTTTATGAAAATAAAATCCAAGATATAATTGCGTGCGCGACATTAAAAGCATCTCTTAACGGCGATAGTTGTAAGCCTATTGTCATACGGCACAATCTCAAACTCCGAACCACTAATAGGATTTTGAATTTAGAAAAGCCCAATAGTTCCCGATCCGGAAATAGAATACACGACCTCTCAATCAGTAGTCTCGGCAGCAATCACTAAACAAACGAGACAGTCCAATTAATATCCGCATGAAAACTGTGTATTAAAACATAGTAAGAGCATACTATAAGATACTAATTAAAATATTATGCATAAGCATGCGTGTGTAGGTCCATTAGGTTCTGCGACTGTTTAGTTACAACCGTTCTCGTTCCGTCCCCGATAAATATTGTATTCAAGTTATGTGTACTGCTTATTTAAAATCTTTCCAGTATGTTCCTTCTTGGAATTGAATAAAATACTTAGTATTCGTTCGTTTATAATTATACAGAACAAACACAGAGATATTATTTAACGAGAAGTATTACTGTAATTCATTATCATAATCATTAGCCTATCTCAGTCTATCGCTGAACATAGACCTCTCCAGAGGGGGTGTTTGCTCGCAATCCCCATGCTGGGCGCATGCCTGTACGGGTTGAAGCATTTGTCGCAAAACGTTTCTATTCCCAATTAATCCAAATGGGCCCAAATAGACCCAAAACCAGTATCGCTTTGAAATAATTCGTACGTATATGTTAATAATAGATTTTATACTGTCTGACTTGTAAAGCAGAGACAAATGATTATAAAATGACTATCAAACAAAAGAGTTTCTACTAATAAATGCTTTATATTGCAATAAATTACAAATAACATTGCAACTAGTTGTGTACCTGATATGATCATTTAATATAAAATATAGAAATAAAATCCTAAATATTACTCCAAAAGTCCGGACTTCCAGGAAATACCGGATACCCTAGATTTACAAAGTCCTTTTGACTATCTGATTAAAACATTATTCGTTATAAGGATGAAGTAAAGCATGCTGTGGAAGCTTCCATACCTGAATGTTCTGAAAGGTATGTGAAGACTGCCAACATGCACTTTACGAGCGTGGTGACAGCTTTTGCGTAACGATTAAAATAAGAAGCTTACTAAATAAACATCTATCTACGAGTACATAGTAATTTATTTATATTCCAACACTGGCCAAAAGCACATTCCATTTGAATTATTTTTAAGCAATCTATTGTGCCACTTCAGCATTTGTTTTAAATTTCTACGCTGAATTGTGACTCGTAGAATTTTCCAGAACAACAGTGGAATGCCGCTCTCAACAGATTGCGAAGTTTATGATCTATGACAGGAATTTTCACGCAGCTATAAATTTCCTAATAAATGTTTCTGTTTATTTTTTAAATTATTTGATATCATAAACCGTTCAGAAACATTTCTGGACTATACATCGAACATCACATCACGTATACATCGAACTATACTGACGAACTATAATCTGAACTACTCGTGTACAGATTAAAATATATTTAATTGTGCTTTCTTTGCATTTACTGGCTATTTCCTATTCCAAGGAACAATGAAAACCTAACTGAGAACAATATAACACATACCAAAGCTTGCGGCGATGTTAGTCGCTGCTATATAAAGCTGATTTTCTATTTAGTGATGATTTTTAGCAATTTCTTTTAAATCATAGGTACTCTGTAATTTCCGCCATCGAAGAATTTTAACGATAAGCGAAATGCAAAATTCCCAAAACGTATACAAGCGCGAAAAGTCAATTCCCGAACGATCCAGGAATTTTGCTTGCTAAGGTGGAAATAGCAACATTTTCGGATTATCGGATACATACCATATACATTCTAGACATATGGAAATATAATAATCCCGTAATAACATAATATAATAATGTTATAGGACCTTGTACGATATTCATTAAATCGAATATATTCTAATTACAAACCTGTAGCATATGAATAGTCTTTACCCCTATTTCATGATGGGACAAAAAAGTAACTGGTGGAACGTGGGTGTATATTGCGCTCATCTGCCTACCCCTTCGGGGAGATACAGCAGTGGTATTACGTTCTTGTAGCAAATACAAATGTACTTAGAATTAAAAGATAGTTTCGCGAATCACTTATAAAACATTAATTAATTGAGCATTAATGGACGCCAAATCTCGTATCATACAAAATTCCAAACGAGGTGTACAAAGGGTTTCCAAAAACAAGGCCATAAATCTGTCAAGGGTTTGAGTTATTCTTAGTAGATAACTTGAATAAAACCCTACGTCATAACATCCTTTGGGGACTAATTTTTCTACTTTGTAACCTGTCGGTTGATCTGGAAATTATTACATCGTTAACTACGATACAATACTAAATCCTCAGCGCAACAGATACCGTAACATATATCTTAGTTGCCACAAATCGTTAGATTGCGCTTCGCTGGCCATACAACGTGAGTTTGTAACGCGAGCGAGTGCATCGGAAAGTTTGCGAGTGTCAGCGTGAGATTGGGCGGGCGGTCCGGGAGAGGCTGCTCGGCTCGCCCGCCCAGTGCCGCTCCGACCGCCGTCCCGAGCGCACGCCGCGCCGCGCACGCACACGCACCCGCCGGTACGCGATACTCACACACGCATGCCCCCGCCGCCCCATCCCCCGCACGACACCCTCACCCCTTCCCCCTCCCTCCAGGTGGATACTAATTGCGCGGTGCACACGTCTTAATAACCCTCAACAAATTGTGCCTAATAACGAATAATGTTCAAACGATTTAAGCAAAGTTTGGAATCACGCAGCGATTAGTATCCATTTTATGTTGTGATTTGCATGTATTTAGACAGATTTTCTCCGTATTTTTAATATCTACCTATAATTGTCCAAATTCGATGTTGTCCTTATACTAAATTTAAACTTTAAATATTTGTTTAAAATTATGAATATTGATAGTATTTCCTCATTAATAAATTATCTTTTTAATTTTAAAAATTAACAATATTATTAAATGTGAATAATATTTATAGGCAAATTAAACTTTAAAATTAAAATCCTTTATCATAAACAAAACATTTTTATTGTACTATTCCATTACGAACTATTCAACATATATCTATTGTTTGTTCGAGCTTAATTATCACAATTATTCACGTGTGCTCTACTGTAAAACCAAAATTTAGTTAAAACAATTAAAAAAGTTCAAGGGTGTACAAAATTTCACAAATTAAATTCGCGGTACAAATTTAATTTAAACAAGGTTTTAATTAACTACCAGTGGCTAAGATTCTTTCATCTTCTGTCGAGTAAGCTATCCAGTGTTTGCATAACTTTTATATTTCCAACTCCTTCGAAGCCTTTGCAATTCGCCTTAGGGGCGCGCTGCTAAGCGTTATTTCATTTAGATTTAAATTAAACCACCGCTTTTACTCCCCGTTCAGTATTTCTCCATTTCTTTATCGCAAAAGCTTTACGTGAAAATGTATAGAAATCTACATCTTGATTTACTTATTACTTTTTATGTATTATTTGTATCGTTCGTTTATAACACAAATTATTACCGATTTCTGTATATCGACTTACAAAATTCTCGTAGGACTGATGTTAATCTACAAAATTATTTTATAAAGTAATTTTGAGCTTACAATTAGCTTACTTGCTACATATATACGGAATTATTACTTTTTCTTAAAAATTATAAATGTGTATTCTTCTCTCGTGTACTTTCGAATATATAATGAATGTTAAGGGTAATAATTTTCATACAAACACATTAACTAGAGTACCAAAGGGTTGAAACGCACAAAAATAAAATTATGGCTTTATATTGAGTCTATTTCGTTAATAAAAATAGATTCTTTAATAAAATATTTATCGCAAACGGGTTTTTAATTATCTACTTAAAAAGTTATTGAGAAAACGTGAACAACTTCGTTCTATTTTTACTGAGCTAAGTAACCGTGCACGTTTAATTACGCGTTGAACTTTACATGGAAAACTCTTATTATCACTCTCTCACCAAGGCCTCAGCTCGAAGCCTTTAAGGCTATTCCAATAATTTTACATCCTTTACTAGTTATAATCATATTACACATATATAATGTATAAAAGATTATTAACTCATATAGTATAACAAGTAATCCAACGTTTTCAACGATAAGTAATTACTTACAAAAACTAAAAGCAATATTTAACGTGCTCGTAATTGAAACAACATTTAGAAACTGCTATATCAAGTGCCGCAAACCTCAATAACTATCGTCTATAACGAAAAGTGTAATCTAACCTCCAAGGAATTTACGATTCTAATCGAAATGAAAGTTTTTGTCGACATAACAACAAAATCGTATACAAATCATGCGAGGCCTGATTTTTATGAGCCGTCGAGTTTCATCACGCGAGTGTTTCTACGTCGAAAGCTTTTACGTGTCGTAAATGTAAATGCAATAGCTATCTGTTACGGCTCAACCTCAACCATTAGCGGCAGCCGCGAATCACATACACCATTAAAATCACAATCCAGACCTGTCACTTGAATTTATCAGCCGTTGGAAAAGCAATCCAATTCTTACAGCCGAAAACTGGTTTGTATTGTAATATGATGTAAATTAAATAGGTCTTTCTCTTCGGATCTCTTTTGTTTGTTATAACACGAACGTTATGTTACTTTTGAGTGATAGACTCGCTTGTTTAAGTATTAGTGTTCTTCCACAGAAATTAATGTGAGATTTTATGTTTTCCATAGTGTAAAAACAAACGGTTAAACAACTAGTATTATGGTAATGTAAGTGATACTGCAACAAAATTTTTAAAGTGATCTTCATATTTTAAATAGTAACAACAGGCGCTCATTAGTTGGGATTCAAATTTTTTCTTTATTTTCCAATCTTCTCTAAAATATGCTTATCAAAATTAAATACATTATTATTCTTTTGACTATATGATATTATAGATTATATTTCACTGTTATATGGAATAACTACAAGCATAGCCCTAAGCCCTTCAGGTGTAGATACTAGTTTCAGAAACAAAACAAATCAAACTTTGTTCGTTTGATACATAACAATGAATTTTATAATCTTGCCGCGACTTCTAACACTTTAGTAAAATTTGTAGATTTCATAGTAAATCAATATATTAAGATAAGAAAAGTGATTTTTTTTAAAGCGCATTACATCAGCGTTCCGAATTCGAAAAAAAGACAATCGAAAATAGAATCGAATCGTAAAAAGAATCGAAATAGTTGCTTTGTAGAAGAAATGCTATAAACGAATATAGACCGTGAATTGTAAAGAAAGTATGAGGCGCAGATGACGATTCCAACGCGGACGGAGCAATTTCGCTAAAGTGCTTTTGAGTTTCAACACCGGTTTCAATGCAAAAGCGAAAATGCTTTATTGTAAGCAAAGAAGGCATTTGAGTGCAATTCAATATGCACTTACCAAAAAACAATACTCGTTTTAATGTAAAAAAGAGAAGGTCGGCAACAAAATTGTAGATGACTACCAAACTGATAATTACTTAGAAACAATAAGGGTAAACAAATGTAAACATAGATTATTTGTATAGAAATTGACAGATGATAGATTGGTTGATGATATATAGATTAATGAAAAATAGGTAGATGTAACTCGTTTTACAGAATTTACTCTAAAGTTACATTGTGTAAGATTATCAAAGTGAATTATTATTTGATATTTGGGAGCGTGACTAAATCAAAAGTTTTATTATAAATATGTTTTGTAATTTGCTTTATTTAATCTCTAACAATGTAATATTGGTTTATCAACGGTCAATGAGAACCTCACTAAACGAACACGTAAAAAAGCAATAAAACGAATTCTTATTAGGATTAATAACACCATCAAGAATAATAATAATAATGGAATATATTCTATATCAATTTTGATCTTTTAATATAATTAATAATCTGAATAAACCTCAATAATTTTAAAATATTGTTAACGTTACGCGTTAAAATATCTGAAAATGAAATATTGATTAAACTCAGCTTAACAGTTAATAAACTTAGCTACCGTACCACTTTGTTCAATAAGGATTGCATTATTAAATACAGCGGCAAATTAAAAGAAATCCACTTACATAAATGGTTATACATAATAACATCAATCCACTTGCTATATTTATGGTATTACATCACCACAAACATGCAACGCAAAATGTATTGAAATATTCTCGTGTAGGAAATAAAAATTCCCACGCTACAGCTGATATATTTTCCGCGTGGATAATTGCAAAGTACGTTTATATACAAAACTGTGATCATCTATTTGGTTACATGCGGTAATAAATAAACAACAATTAAATTAAACTAGTAATGGATAACTATGAATAGAATAAATGATTCTACGATGACATTTACTTTGTAAACCCAGCAACACTATTAACAGTATTTAATAAAATTATTCATTACTGGAAATTTGCTTTAGAACCGTTTTAAAATCCACATCTTTTCATCTCAAATGAACAAAACGCGGACTCGCCATCAAAGTGGGACGAATTTACCGAAATTAGATATCCACATGAACGAACAACGTGTGATGTGCTTCTTTAATGTCAAATAACAAATTTTATATACTATATTATATCTATTAGACGTAACATTCATATTAATATATTACATAACTATTAAAAGGTTTACAACCATATCTCAGATTATAATGTGAATATAAAATCATTGTATATGACTGATTTTCATCTGAATATTAACTATATCGTCACGCCAGATTCACTATGGACAGATAGAAGGTACCAAATGTCAAATATCTCTATCAACCTAATGTGCATCTTCTAAACACATTACTCTCTTCATACACGCACGCCGGCTTCGGAAACTTTTGTTTCCCTCAGCATTTGACTGATTACGTCATTTTATACAAATATCGAGTGTTTTAATTTAATGGGTGTAAAGTGATATAATACCTACCTATTACAGTTGTACCTATTCTAAGACGAGTCTTCTTTTAAATCCCGGATCTCACTCCACAATGTTCTTGCAGTTGACATGAATGGAGAAACAGGTTAGTGTTACCAACCCTTGAATTAAAATGCATACATTCCAAATGCTTTTGTTCAAGCACAATTCATACAATCCAAACGCTTTTATTCAAGCAGAATACAAACAATCCAAAAACTAATTTACTTTGTTTAAAATTTCGTAATATTACATTTTAAAATAACACACCAGTAAAGGCAAAGCAGTGAACATCAACAAAATGTCGTATGCTACGTTCCCTTAATCATCGACTCCTTGCGTCATGCACTTCGAAGCATCAAAACTATAAACAGACAGCTTATTTTTAAATTCTATATTAACAACAGCATTTTAGATCATCTCCGATGTAAAAGTGAATCCAAAAATACGTACTCGTGCCGCGATTCTTCGTATAAGCGTTTAGTTCAGCTTGTTACTGCCACGGCGCGGGGTTCGTGGATCTATGTATTTAACTGACAAGAATATAGGCGAAAGTAGTGGGATGGGAGGGTTGAGAACTAGATAGATTATGTTGTAATTCAATTAGTGTTATCTTATTTTATAATTCCAATTAATTATTATATTTTTCATATACAACAACTTTAAAGTTCCAGAGGTTGGTTGGATTCTATCTTAGGTTTTTTATAAAAAGGCCGGATTCTTGTTTATCTTTTTTAATTTAGGTAATTAAAATCGTAACGATTATAATTAAAATATTTGTAACACAATTCCTCTATTAAAGAGTTTCTGTGCTTCCATCTTTGTGAAATTCGATGCCACTTAAGAACTATTGAGATACCTAAATTTATGTAATCAATACCTTTATTTAGACCCCTTATACTACGTTAGAGAAGTACACTAAGTATTTCTAAGTTTTGTCCTCCTCTCACCATTCCTTGGAAACATCTCAGTAATTACATGAAATACGTGAATTTTGAACGCAATTTCAGAACACATAATGTACTCGTATACACGTGTTCATATTAAGTATTCGACTGGCTCGTTGGTGCTGTGGTTAGTGAACTAGAGTGTTGCACCGAGTGTCGTGGTTTCGATTGCCACCTAGATAAATATTTGTGTGATGTGCACAAATATTTGTTTTGTATCTGGGTGTAAAAATATCTGTAAAAGTATTTATTTATATGTGTATATGTACATAGTTTATTAGCCGTCTAGTTACCATAATATGAGCTCTTTTAATGCTTAGTTTGGGGTCAGCTGACCGTGTTTGAAGATATCCCAAGATATTATTATTATTTCTTGTATATAAAGTTGCCGTGGATTGCTATAGAAATCGAAATACCGAGTTGTATCGAATAGTAATTATGCCCTAATCTGCTATGTACTTGTTGATATCCGTTTTCTTTTTTTTATGTATTTCAATAATCTATATCTTCAATTACGATGGTCTGCTTTTTAATCCATTTTACTTTATAAACCTTTGTTATATTTACTGTTTGTCTTGTCTTGCTTGTATAAATTATGTCGCTATATTGAAAAATTTATATTATACCATAGTTTTTTCAATGTAAATGTACAATTTAATCTTTTGTAATTTGCTACACACTTGACGTACACGCCACACACATTCTTCAAATTGTAGTCACAACAATTAATAATAATAATCGACCCATTTGTCATTCCACTGTTGGAATATGGGTCTCCTCTCATATTGAGAGGGTTAAGGCCA
>DWME01005874.1:0-14343 GCA_018244795.1 Parelbella ahira ahira | reverse complement strand
GTCGCCCTCCTACCAGGTGGTTTGACGACCCGAAGAACACAGCGGGCAGCTGCTGGATTCGGAAGGCCAAGGACCAGAAAGAGTAACGCTGATTAGGGGAGGCCTATTTCCAACAGTGGATTTCCACATGCCGATAATGATGATGATGATTACACATATTTTAACGAAAAACTCTTCTAAAATTACGACGTATATGGATATACAAAATTGGTAAGCGTGGACACAATCAATGGCTGACGATAGAAGACGTGATTAAACTGCCCTTATTGTCAATCGATATCATATTACTCGTATCATTATTATTCTATCGTCAGTTCAGGTCCCTTAGGAGGCATGCGGAAAGCAAAGAGTGCTAATTTTTTCTATCCTTACGGTCCTGTCATGCTTCTTCTATATTCATTACTTCTTCATACATGCAAGTTGGATTTGGAGACTCCTAACTTCATAGCATAACCTCTGTATTTCTCCAAAATAATAAAAAGTGAAGGTATAGTACACTTCTACAATTCATCAACAATGATATACATATTCCATGTAAGGAAAGGGATAAGGTAGTATTGATTTATACCAGACACAACCTCAGACTCCGCTTTATTACTCAGTGACTTCCTTGCTAGTTTCATCTTAGAAAATACAACAATATTCAATAAACAATATTCGTGTTAATTTTATGTCCGTTCCATAATATTATTAATAGAACTTATGATAAAAAAGTATGCCGACATACAGTTTTATTTATCCGGATATCAATTTGTTACATTCTAAATCTAGGTTTAGATACATTATGTACCTACTTTAATGTTGTATCAGTAGGTACTCTAAAGTCTATTGTGTTGTGTATACGTATAGACCGGTAGGCGCTAACAAATTACTTATATCAAAAAGCAGGGTGAAGGTCGTGTTAAATTTTTTAATTTAGCACGACCTTAAATTTGTTTGACCTGTTAAATTTGAAAGCATAGAAAAACAATTGATAACACACACAACACCTGTTTGATTATGAATGTGCAATGTCGGTTAATAATATCAAAATGATATCTTTTTAATGAGTGCACGTGTAAGTATATACTGTTCATATTACAAAAACGCAATTTTTAAATAATCTATTTATTAAATGTAATTTCCGAAACGGCTGAACTAATTTTGACGGGTCATGTAGCTCACGTTATGCGGAGTAACGATATCTTTATTTCAGAAAAGCTTAAGAATCAAATAAAACTTACAAAATGTTGCAAATACACTTGAACGAAGCCGCTGAAACTGCTGGTCTATCTTTAATAATAATAATAATATATTTATTGCCATAAAAATAAATAAAACCGGATTTACGGTATATTTGAAACATATATACTCGTATATGGGCAATAGGAATTAATTATTATAGGTTAATTATTAGTAGGTATTAGTTAATTAGTATAGGTACATATATCGTGCGATGTACCCCACACCCATATATGTATTTCTGGCAATGTAATAGAGTAAAAAAAAATGTTAAGAATTATATTCAAGGGTGATCAAGACCTAATAATAACGAAGAAACTTGTAATGAATGCTATGTATTTTGAAAATAATTAAGACCTACTAATATTCGTACTTTCTTAAAACCATTTATTTAGGTTAGCTTTGTGAGAGCCGAACTCAAATTACAGTGGTGATATCTCGAAAAGTCAAATAATTACACTGTCCTTTAGATGTCACTGTCATATCGCTGTCAGTCAAAACTCCGATCTTATTTTATAACCTCACTACTCGGCAAAATTATAAACATAACATTACATTATATATTGTGTATTATTGATGGTATAAAATAACAATATCTATCATTATAGGATAGATGGTACTTCTATCATTTTCGTTGTCATTCATGATATTAAAAACGTAAATTCCATAACAGATGTTAAGTGAAGAATTAAGTATATATTGATTTGAAACATGAGTTAAATACGGGTTTCGTTTTAAGAATTTGTACCAATCTAGTCTTAGTAGTCTAGGATATTAATACTCAGAAACATGCGAAGTAACGTAATACGTAACGTTTTAAAAAACGTTTATAAAATAAATGTACCTATAAGTAGACATTTTTCTAATGTCGCTGTAAAGAATTCTCCGGTTAGCGGTATTGATTACTGTGCAAATATAGTAAGGTAAATGTTAGAGTATTATTATGCATTATTTTACTAATTACCTTTTGTTTTATTTCATGGTACTTTGGTTCCTATGTACTTTTTGCAGGTAGACAGCATGACTATGAAAACTATTTAGCGACACTTCTTACTACGAAGGCAATACGAACTCCTGCTCTGGTTGTTCGAGCTTTCAATGTAGAAATAGCAAGAGTTCAAGATCAGACAACTGACCCTCAGACAGCTGCATTCAGACTTCAATTTTGGCAAGATTTACTTGCTTCTATCTATAAAAAGGACCAAGATTTTAGCAAAATACCAGCTAATCCTGTTGCTAAAGAGCTGTATAAGGTATTTGACTTGTTTATGATTTAAATTTTTTTTTAATAATACTTGATAATATTATTACATAATTTTTCTTCATTCATTCAATCATTAATTCATTATCGAAATAAAAATTAAAAAATGTACATACTTTCACGTTAATTCCCATATTTGGTAGACAGAGAGCACATTGCCAAATATCCCTTTTCTTGCACACCTGCCATGCTTCCAGATACATGAATCTCTTCATACATTCATTCTAACTGTAAAAAATTTAAAATAACTGTACTTTATTTACAGGTGTGTCATGCTTATAACCTCCCTCGAAGACACTTTGACAAACTTATTACATCTAGACACAGCTTAGCAAAGTCTAAGTACTTCCGTACTCTGGAAGATGTGGAGAATTATGCAGAGAATACTGTATCTTCTATATACTACTTACTCCTTGGTATTGCTGGAGTTACCAATGTCCATGCTGACCATGTCGCATCTCATTTGGGCAAAGCACAAGGCATCACAAATATTTTACGGTTAACATAATTGATTTTGCCTTATTTTAGTATTTCTTATTCTATTTGTCCCTTTTTTTCTGTCATAACAGTATGTCTAGATCTTATACAAATTTAGTTGCATCTGCAGCCTGTGACTTTGTTTATACAGTATCCTAAATTTGATTTTTTTATATATATGTATGTAAGACATATATATATATAAGACATGACTTATGGAAATGTCTGTTTCAGGTCTATTCATGTATCAAATCATCATAAGGTAATTTCCTTGCCAATGGATGTTTTGATGAAAAATAAGATAAGCCAAGAGGATGTATTGAGAGGCATTGACAATGACAATATGAGAAATGTAATATTTGAGGTGGCAACAAGGGCGAATATGCATTTACAAAAGGTACTCAATTGATTGATCCATGGCAATATAATTCTACATATATTTACATACATGTACAATGTGTCCTATTGGTCTTAATATTTTGAATATTTCAAAAATTATCACAATAAAAGCTTGAAAGTGGATATTGAAAACCCCCCTTCCCTCTCTAACTTAAATTTTCATTTTAATCTTTTGACCCTGCTTTGTGATGATTTTATTTAAATATTCAAAATAATCTGTGTAGTCACTTTGACACACTTGAACAGTATAAATATATTTTTCCCCAATTTACACTACTGAAGGATAGTTTGTAATCAGGTAGTGTTGTGTGAGTGAATAAATCTGCAGTCAGCCTTGATTGTTTCAATAATAACACTATATTATCAAGTGTTTTGTATGGTTCCATAAGCAAAGTCATTTAACATATTGTGCAGAGACAAATTGTTAAATAAATTAAAAATTCATTGAAAGGCCCTATCAAGTGTATCAGCTATCACAAGTTTAGTCCCACAACTGGTTCTAATTTAAAAACATGTTTCAGGCTAGAAGCATTGAGGTTCCGAAAATAACAAATCAAATATTTCTGCCAGCTACTTCGGTTGATATATATTTAACAAAACTAGAAAAAAACAACTTTCATGTGTTTGAAAAATCACTACAGAGAGGCAGCCCCTTGTTACCATTTAATTTATATTACAAAAGGCTTCTGAACAAATATTGATATATTCTCAATTATTGTTCAATAAAAATGTTATTGTTAAAATAGTGTATAATATTTATTGTTTAGAGTTAAGTAGAATAAATAAAACAAATTTATAGAAACAATTGCACTGTTTACTCTCAAGCATTTCCATGCAAATAAATAATCACATTCGAGATTCAAGCATTGTTTGGCAACTTGAGTACATAGTAGTACCAAAAACATAAGTTACTAAAATTAATTAAAGACTAAAAGGATCATACATTTTATTTTACTGCTTCTTAGCATTTTATTATTTGTGTTAATAAAGTCTTTATTCACTTCATAATGCAATTCGGATATTGAGTTTAAAAAAACATACAATTTTTTAGGAAACACATTGTGATACAAGTACTGCTAAAGTGAGTCCATTTTCATGGTAGCCTTTCTAAAATATACATAATAATAAATAAATTTGGGTGACCAGAAAATACGAATTCTAGAATCTCATAGAAAATAATATCATGTCAAAGAGTAGTGAAGAATTTAAACAGTAGTACAAAACACCTCAGCAGAACTATAATTTTTAACTTTGGCGAACAAGTATCTTTGGTTACACATGATTTCATTTACAGTAAGTGATGTTCAAGGTTCTACTTCACTACTTTCTATAATTCCATTATGCTTAGGTTGAATATTATCTAGATAATACCGTTATCATCTTTGGATAGAGATAAAGAAGTGATTAAACATCAAATTTATCCTTACAAGTATATCTGAAGAAAATGTATACAAAAAATTATTTGAAATAGATGTTAAATAAGTAAGTACATAACCCTGTATTCTAAAATTCAAATAGAAAACAAATGAGAACGATTTAACATAAATAGCAGAAAAACTAGTGATATTGTGTTGTGAAATATATTTATGTTAAAATAGAAGTCATGTTTCAGGCTCATTAATGCACTTTGAAATAACCAATATCAAACAGATTCAAGCAGGTTATTTAAAAAATTCTTTAACATCGCTTATGAATGTAAGTCTGACTTAAATATAATACTTATAAGCACTGAGTATCACTTCCAGGGGTTAAATTTACATATAAAAAAATAAAAAATCTAAGCAATGCAAGGGTACAGTACCCCAACATTTTAATTGGTAAATGCTTCCACTTTCATACTAGAATATTACTCATAAGATTATTGTGTATAAATAAATACTGTCTTATGACATGAAACACAACCAATCCTTAAAAATTAATTTAATTTGGAATGTAAAAGTTGAACAAAAACGATATAAAATATTATATTAGATACTTAAGCCTAGGATAAAAAAGCTAAATGTAAGTACTACTACTTAATCACAATGAGCTTGCTGCGCGACCAAAGCCGTATCTTGCCTTTCTTGCAAAACCTTGTTATTCTGAAGGTGTTAAGTCTTTCTCAGGCTCACCTTCAGTCAAAATCTGTTGCAAGAGATCATAGATAGGCTCAAATGCCTTACGACATGCAGCATTCGTTGGAATTAGATAGTCATGTAGATCATGATGGCTTATAGTACCATCACTTTGAACCAGTCCTTTGTCAATAGACACCATTTCAACTTTATTCATATTAGCAACTTTCTCACGTAACATTTGGTTGATTTTTGCATTCTTGTCTCTTAGTGTATTTGGATGTTGACCACGAGGCAGAAGACTCTGGAAATCATGCATACAAAATTGATTTAATTGGCCACATTACATATGTCAACATTTATGTTTATTTCATGTGCTTAAAACTAAAATGTTTAAATAAGATTGATATAATAAATGATGTTTTTATAAGCAGCAATTATCGCCTTTGTTACAATCTGTTAAATTAATTACTTGTGGTTAATTTAATTAAACAACTTCATTGATGCTAAAGGCTATTATGTTAAAAATATGTTGTGGTTAGTATATTGGTATATGTATGGTTACAATTAAACAAAATTGTGTTTAATTGCTTTGTGAATTTTCTTTTCACACAAAAAATAAAGACAATGGTAGAGTAAAAAATTTACTATTTTTCATACACATGAAACAACAGTCACAGATAATTACTTATGAATACTCCACACTAGCCTAAAACTCCTAGGTAACTCACATATAAAACTCATTTCACAAATAAATCCCTTAAAAATCCAAATAGATAAATAACTTGGTTTGTTAAAATATTTCATTACTGTTAATTATCCATAGCTGGAGGTATAAATTAAACATTGATGTATATATTCCTACATTCACATATAATTACATACTTTCACACACAGGTGCCTTATTAGGCAGGTAGAGAGCACAAGGAATACTTTATATTATAAATAAACAAGAATATAACTATCAAGAAACACCAAAATTATTTTATACTTACAGGGAGAACTATGTAGACACTTGGATGCTTTTCCCTGATTGTTCTGACAATTTCTAAAATGCCTTCGCTGATCTCTTCAGCAGTATTTTCAACATTATTTGTTCCAACATGTAGAACTATTACCTGCAAAAGTTTTGTTTTTAGAATATGCCTTCGTAAATTTCACTGTTCGGCAAAGATCTCTCTAGCAACTGATGGATGTTTGGACGTAACTCTGCCACACTATGCATGCCTAATTGCAGAGATACAAGTTAGATGCTAACCCAAGTGTCAGATGTTTCCAAATCAACTTTTTAGAGTTTCAATAAGACTTCTCTATTGTTACATAAAAATAACAACTGAGATTGGGAGTGCTGTGTTATGTATTAGAATTTTTTCTTACATCTCGGAGTACGATCAACAATCATTATTTAAATTATTTACTAGACAGCAGGTAAGCGACAAAAATAGAAGGGAAAGCCTTTTGGTTAAAAATTTGTCTAACATTCAAGGCACCTCTAGCTCAAACCACGGTTTGAATTTTTGACTTTATGAAATAACAAGCATTTTAAGATTTAGCAAACAACAGTCAAATTAGTGAAGGAAAACTTTATCTTCTCTGCAATATTCTTTGTTGTTGTGTAAAATCTGACAGCAGACACTTATTCAGTATGGCAGTTTATTGCCTTACCCTACTCATTCTGAGGAGATACACCATATCCAACAATTGTATGATAAAAGGGTGGATGATAATGTTTATGACCAATTTTTTCATAAATTCCTTGACACCAAAATGGCCATTATCTATGATGTAATCTTAGTAATTTATTATCATAATTTCAAGGTAATATTATCTGCATAAATTAACTAGATTAGAGAAAAATTTTTGCAACACTTAAATCAAATTATAAGTAAAATAATAGTACAATCACAAGAAAATTATCCATTACCTTAGGTTCAACATGATCAAGTTCTCCGTTTTGAATCCGCCAAAGGACATTTTGGGTTTGGTCCCTGTGTATGCTAAAGTTAAGGCAGTGAAGGGGAGCAAACCAGTGGTTCCATACTTCTGTGTGCTCCAGTGCTTGCAGCACAGAGTCACCTATAAATATCACATCTGCATCTTTTCCTCGCGCGTCAGAGAGGAATCTATTGTGCTGAAATATTTTAAAAAAACATAACCGTAACGAAATGAACAAATGCTAATACCGCCAATACATTATAGAAAAATATATACCAGAACAAAAAATGCAGCAAGTTTTGATTCTAGCAATAAAATTTATTGCAATAAATTTAACGATCCACGTTGGTATGACATTCGTCAATAAAATATACGAAACTTACAATACTATTCCACCTTCCGTCACCGTCGGTGTCTTGTTGCGGAGCTGCCACAGAACACGGATTCATATTTGGCAAATATATTAAAATATCATAAAATTACAATCAAAATAATACTTTGATTAGATTTCAGATATTTATGTATCCGTTCCTTCTCTCTATCATATCAGTTCAAATGTAAATGTAAAATGGCTTGCTTCACTTGCTTCCTTTGCTTGTCCTTTTGACAGCGAGAAGTGAAGTCTGTTTTTAGTGAGGTCAGTCAAAGTATTATGACGGTGTACTATTATTTTTCTGTAATATCTGTAATATATCTGTATTTCATAATCTAAACATAATTTCAAAGATACATTTACAGAAAGTTATTTCTCAACAAGGATGCCGTATTGTAGTGATAAAAACAATTTCGTCGCTCAAAACTAATTTATGAATAGACTTTTATTTTTTAATAAAAGTATTATAGGTATGATAATCTCAACTATTTCTAAGACATATCTATCTATTAGTTACGTCTTCTTTCTGTTTTTCCTTTGTAGGTAAATAAATAAATGATACTATTTGTACATCGATAAAATATCAATAGCAGCAGTCCCATATTTATAACTGTATATTTAAATAATTAAAAATATGGAGGCCATTTGGATATAATAATTACGTCGGGAAGAAACAGAATTTGTATGGAAACATTGTTGTTACGGTATTATGCGCTAGAAAGCTTAATAATATGATAGTGTAACATTAGGAATATTTAACATTATATTGATAGTACTACGCTCTGACTTGGCTTGGCTAGTTTAATTACCGTCGTCCGTTACCCGGTATACACCACTATAATACCATCACCACCACTATAATACCACTACATATAGCTATTTATATCAGCAGTCGTAATTTTGGCACATATTGTACCTATTAAATTATAGATTCACTGATCACGGACTGATACATAATATAGTGTTGCATACTAAAAGCTACAGCGGAAGTTAAGTGGCTAGCTATCAATGTCGAATTTCGGCTGTCGGCTTACTCAGCTGGAATCGATGTCATATTAGTCCTGTCATAAAATAGATTAGATATTTTGACCTTTTAATTCAGAACCTAATTATAATTTATAGACTATACAAAGTAGCTATTTTGCTTTTCTATGTATTGCGTTACAAGTGTATATAATTTGTTGGTTAAAAAATCCTAATTTGATGGAAATTTTAATAAAATCTCCCATATATTACTAAACACTACATGCGTATGATGGCTGAAGATATAGTTGATCGTATTGAGCTAGAAAGTAAACATAAAAAAGAAAAAAGAGAACTGCAAGCGCAAATTCAAGCTTTGAAGAAGGCTGCAAAAAATGATAAAACAAAGAAAAAAGAACTCGCAACAGAAATAACACGATTAGAATCTGAACTGGAGGAAAGACATAAAAACGAAATGGAATTAATTGAAAAAGCACCTAAAGAAATTGTGATAATTCCTGCACAAGATGTGGACCAAGAAATTATAATGACCTCAGCAAAAGTTTCGAAAGCTCAGAAACGTAGGGATAAGAAGCAGCAACAGGAAAAAGATAGAGAAGCCCAAATTAAGCTACAGGAAAGGGAAAATCTTTTAGGACCCCGACATGTGGAGCTACAAGCCATACATACTAAACTTAATGAAAAGAAACTACAAATATACAATATCCCATCTGATGGGGACTGTTTATATAATGCAATTGCACATCAGTTATTAGTGACTAGAAACAAATCTCTGACTATTGATGAGTTAAGAATAAATGTTGCTTCTTATATTAGAAAAAATAAGGATGATTTCTATCCTTTTCTAAGCAACCCTGACACATTCGAAATGTTAAGTGATGTAGAATTTGATGATTATTGTGATAAAATAGCCAATACCAAGACATGGGGAGGTCAATTAGAAATAAGAGCTCTATCAAACTATTTAAAATGTCCCATCTGTGTTATACAGGCCACAGGTCCTGACACTATAGAACAGGGAAATGAATTTGATGGACCACCTCTAATAATTATATACCACAGACATATGTATAGCTTAGGTGAACATTTCAATTCTACACAGATAATAAGAGAAGTTGAAGATAACTTAAGTTAATATTTGCTTAAGTTTGATAACTATGCTTGATTTTCTTATGTATACTGCAGTGATATTTACTAAAAATATATGAAGGATTGTCTGACTTAGGTTAAATGATATATTGTCTATATTAAGACATATTTTTAATTCGGCTTGCATTTAAAATTATTTATCTACTTGTACTCTGTTACAATCTACTATATTGGTTATGGTCCTATTATATACTACACTGACCATACCTGTAAGCTATATATTATTTCAAAGGCATAAGAAAATCATAGAAAAACTATGTTTCATAACCTTTTCTAATAATTTATATACACTATAAGAGATTCAGACACAAAGTACTTAATACAAATATTTTCTAATTTGTGAATATATCAAAAGATTTTGTAGTAGAAAGTGGATGGTGATATTACTTTATATCATGTTTTTCGATGAATTTGCTAAAAATTTATGATTAACACATAAAATTTGTAAGTTTGTTTTAGTTATGTGTTTTTTCAAATTTAAAGTTATTTAACTTGGAATATCAAGAGAGTTTTCCATTTAAGATTTTAAATAAGGCTTAAATGTCTCTTTCATATGTTTTACCTTACAAGTCTTGATATAGTTTTTAGTCATGTTTAATTAAATGCACATTTAATCTTACAATCTTGTTTATAGAGGGCCTATATTTTGTTAAATTATTCCAACCATAAAGCTAAAATTTATGTATTACTCATTTACAACTTAATAACTGAAGGTTGTCTCTCACAGTTATAGTAATAATATATTACAGCAAGGGTGTAATTGATGATATATTACAATTAATTATTTAGAAAGTGGTACCTTAATACGAATCCAATACAAGTAGCAAAACGTTGTTAAAAATGTTGATGTTTAGATAAATACAATCATTTTCGCTTTAAGTCCATTACCATACGACACCGCGGACCGTCGCGGTTGGCGCCAATCCAATGTTTATCGCATTGGCCTGTATAAAATCCGCCATTATTTAACGCGTAGGTACACCGCGAGGTGCAACGTTCACCGCCAGCCGCGGCGGTTTGCGTTGTCGTGTGATAAAAGTGCAGTACATTAAGTATTCATGTTTGTCTTCAAATGTATACTGCTATAATAATGTAAGATTGTTGAATAAATTTTATACTCTCATACTATGTCTTTAATTAAATTGAAATTAAATATTGTTAACCATTGCTCATTGGGGGAGGCCTATGTCCAGCAGTAGACTGAGATAGGCTGATGACGGTTTTCCGGAAAATTTAATTATACTGCAAAACAATAGTTTGTCAAACATTTTCTGAAAGGTATAATTGCCAGATGCTTGTGCATATCAGACAACCACTCACTACTCAGAAGTATCAATATTTATAACGAATCTTGAATCAGTTGGATACTTTACTGATACATGCACTCGCTGGAATGACATGTACCTATTTACAGTTGTACATACATACATATCTTACATACGCCAGGTCCCTTACGGGTTAGGCAGGGAGCACATTGTAGCATCAAATAATCCTAATATTTTACTAAAAATCTCAATAAAAATATGGACACTGCTGTCGTTAATCTTGTTTGAGTTCGGTTTCTGTTGCCAATGGACTATATTGACCATTTGTGTCAGCCATCTCGTAGTTTGATTATTTTTTGCACAATTTATTTTCTATGTACACATATAATTATAGAGTATTTTTAATTTATGGAGGCTTCAAAGATTTTGAGTATAATCTCATATAATTAATCAATAGGCATATTTCGATTTAAACTCAGAGTGGTTAAGAAATCATGTATTTCAAATAAAATTATGGTTAGTAGAATACATATTCACTGTTACAAACTGTAAAATGCGAAAGAAAGCAATTATAACGACTACTATACGCCATTAACATTAGAAGTAGATTCTTGGGGCTTGTCCTCTCCTGTAGCAGTCTTGTTGGGATCATCTGGTTTCATCGCAGGGAATAATAATACTTCCTGAAAGAAAAAATAGAATATTTCTGTTACCTACAATTAATTATTATTTAGTAATGTTACGTTATCACTTTACTACCTACATAGCCAATTGGAGCAGATGTACATTCGACCAACTGATCTGTCCAATGCTTTTTTATTATCCAAAAAGCCTTACAATTAGTTACCTTATAATTAATTTGGTATTAACAGAACTAATGTTTGAAATAATTCTGTGTTACATAAAATATAATTCTTACGTAAATATTAATAAAGTAGATGGATATGAAGAATACAATACAAAAACGTTTAGGTACTACATTTGAGTAGGAATCTCAAAAACCACCGCTACAACTATACGAACATTGCGAGGTTAAAAAGAGTCAAATCAAATAATGCTCCTTTCATATTTTATGAGATATAAAATAAATTAAAAGTTAGTATACTATTTCCAGGCTATGTTTTTTGTATTACTGCTGAGTTGCCGATTTAATTCTCTTAAAAGTGAGCAAAGCTTTATTGAGAGTTGCCACAAAACAATGAACAATGTGAAAGTCCGTTACCTCAGTGAAAGTGTACATTAAAATATTTTTTACTTATAAATTTAACGTGGCAGAAAGACATTGCCAACCTGATCGTAAGTGGTCACCGTTGCCTATATGTAGATATGTGCAACAATAGAGGAATAACCAATGTGCTGGCGGCATTAAAAGATTCCTTTTCAAACTCGAAAAGGACATGGAGTTCTCTCCATGTCACATTGCTGTAGAAACACCTCAGAAGGAGGTTCTTCCACATTTTACAAGGTAATAATCAATGTGCGAACCAAACCACGAAAACCGCCAGGAATCCTGGATAAAACTTTATTTTCCGGCGAGTGGTTCAATAGAAGGGTAGTATGGGTACCAAGTCAAATACATACTCAAAGTACTGACTCTTGTAAAGCCGGCAGAACACGCAGAAGACACCTATATCCTTATGTTCCCTTATTGTGCAATGTAAAAATGCCTACATACAATAACATAAAAGAGTAAGTGAACAAAAATTAAATACATTGTGGCAGATAGTAAACTGAACTATGTAATTATTATGTTGGAGTTATGAAGTAACTACAAACCTTTATGTTATTTGCGTCTGTGAGGAACATTGTAAGGCGATCAATTCCAAGTCCCCATCCCCCAGTGGGAGGAAGGCCATATTCAAGGGCAGTACAAAAACTTTCATCAGCCGGAGGAGCTTCATCATCCCCTGCTGCACGATCCTTGGCTTGCTGTTCAAACCTCTCTCGTTGAGTTGCTGGATCATTCAACTCTGTATATGCATTGCATATTTCTTTCTTCATAACAAACAGTTCAAACCTGCATATTTATATTTTATTAATAACGGAATGTTCATTTTAAAATAACAGAGATACCATATGTAAAACTTGTGATAACTTAAAATATGTACAAAGTTACAAAAAATATTATCTTATCACTTTGACTTGACCACCTTTTGTTTTTAAATTAAGTTTTACCTCTCAGTGAGTCCAGGTACATCTCTGTGGTACTTAGACAGAGGACTCATGATTTGTGGGTGATCCAGGATAAACGTTGGATTAATGCATTTCTCCTCAAGGAATTCACCAACAAGTTTGTCCAAAAGGCGTGCTGTTGTTCTCGGGGGAGGACATTCGATCTAAAAGAAAAACACTTACATTAGGTGAAACAACATGAATATGGAATATGCATATTTCTTTTATTTGTTTAATTCACATTTTACTTCTTTTTAAGATAGTAAAAGTGTAAGTAGTGTTGGACGGGTTCAAATTAATTTTTAAAATAATATGCAAATCATCAATTAAATTTTGACACTATTTGCGCGCTTTTGACGACGTCACAGGGCACGTTTCAGTTTGTTTACTATATGCACAGACAATTATTATTTAGCTTTAATTGTTAATTAAATGATGTAAAAATTTAAAATAAAAATTACTCATATTGCCTAGTATCCCTGTGCCTAAACAAATAAATACACGAAATGAAGTTTTTTTTTGTTCCAAAACATGATAAACTATGAAATCAATGTATATGGTTATGAAAAGAGATAGATAATCCAATATGACATTTACATAGTTGCGAAGATCACTGTTTATGCATATTACATTTCAGTATTATTTATTTACTATTCGATTTTTCCTACACTTCTGCTTACAACTGGTTGCATATTACACACATAAAAAAAAGTTCTTATTTGGGTTGTCTCATTAAATGGATGTTATGTGGATATACTAGTGCAAACATTTATAATCATGCAAACTAAAATGATGCAATGTATACATATTATTAATCAAACAATACCTTTTCCTCAAGTGTCAATATTAGATATGAATCACTGAAGTCTAGGCTTAAGTACACTTAACTAGTTATACTGAATATACAGTTTTATCAACCTGATAAATCATGTGACTTATCAAAAACCTATAGAATATTTGCATGACTTTTTATTTATCTATAGCTCTTTTCCAGACTCCTCTTTTTTGCCACTGTTGGACACTGTTCTCCTCACAGATTGGGAGGGTTAAGGC
>DWME01005873.1:0-14344 GCA_018244795.1 Parelbella ahira ahira | reverse complement strand
TCCTTCCGATCCTGGGCCTTCCGAATCCACCAGCATCCACTTATCAATTAAAACTCTTAATTTTGTGACTTTGTAGGTAACAATTCGTTTATAACGACTTTGTCTTACAAAATTTAATTTTCTAATATTTAAAGAAAATCGTTAACATAATCAATAAAGTTTAACGGCGATGACTAATATCGTTAAGCAATGATGTTGTCTTCTGAATCTTGAAAACACTAGTGGAAATATGGTTAAGAATTTCACATATTTAACAACTGTGACGAAAGATTGGACATCCTGTCTTTTACGCACCTTAAAACATTATTTATCTGCACTTTATGCACTGCAAATTTATTACAGTTCCATTTCAATCTGTTCCGACGATTGTTCCTGTCCCGTTAAATACTTAGTGCCTCTCCATTTAACTCCACCTTTCATATTTTGTAATAATAGGTACATTGAGTCGTCATTTGATTGTACCTTCTAAACGTGGTATATTTGTTTGGTGATAATTTTATGTGTCATCATCGTTTTCACCAATATACTGATCGTTCCAAATCATTCTATAGGTATATAATATATTTTCTTTTACAATGAAACGATTTAAGGACTGTTGTCTATGACTCTCTCCACATGCTTGTTGACAGACTTCCTAATCACTTACAAAGCGTTATGGAACTTTCTCGAACAGCCAGGTTTCCTAAAACGTAACCAAATAAATTCATCAACGAATAAATTCCTCAAGAACCACCCACAAGACATTGTACATTAGTCTTAAGCAGTTGAAACTGAACATTTAAATCGATACCATACCTGAAAAGTTAAATATCCATAAGTCGATACAGCAATTTACACAGCTTGAGGCGCAAGCCACACGGGCGACATGAAAATTACAAATGTACCGAAATCGATATATCTGTGTGAAATGCCGTGTAAATAACCAGTTTGACAGCCAGTGTACAACATAAATGGACACCGACAAACACGGCAACGAGGAGGAACCAGTTAATAAGACCCAACTCGAATTAATGGATTTGTCACCGCTATTAATTTTATAGGAATTAATATGCGAGCGGCGGACTTGAAGAGGTTTTTATCAAAATTGACATTTAATGGAGTTCGACGACGTATTGACGGCGACGGTGAATTGATTGACAAATTGCGTGACGAATCCAAAATGGGCGGTTTCTCGGTGGATCAGCTAGTAGAAGTCGAGTTTTCGTTACAGGCCATGAAGGTTGTGCATACGATTCCTTTGGTTCTCAGAAAATAAAAACGCAATATCACGCCTGTAGTCCCCGACGAGACAGGCAGATTGTTCTTAGCTAATCTTCCTTTGTTAATGTACTCGTAGGTGGTCATTTTACTTTGTTTGTTGGTAATTACATTACCTTGTAGGTGATGATGGCTTAGTGGTTTCGCTTTCAACATACTAGGCGGAGGGTGTTGCTTTCAAATCCTGATTTAATGTGAACATAAAATAACACTTATGTTTATTATTACGGTTACTTACGCACCGGAGTCTTCCATTATGTTTTCTTGTAAAGTCTGTCAATAAACTCTTGGCCTTTGTGGTATACTAAAGTTTCAACCCTTCTTATTCTGTTCAATAGATGATCAATTAAATGACTCAAGATAATGCCGCTCTTGACATTATCAAAATTATCTAGGTCCCAAATTTTAGCGTGATTTGTAGATATATTACAGTACTACTCTATCAATCAAACAGTATTCAGTTCTGATCTACGAATTCCACGGATTCTTTGTCACCCAGTTTCTTGAAGAGCGTTTTATGTTCCCGCTATTGTAATGGCCAAACATGAAGTTGTAAAAGTTATAGTTAACATAGAATTTCTCACGACAGGTCGCTCTGTTCATTATTAGCCAATTTGTTTTATTGAAATATCCAGCCGCCTTTGATCGTGCGTTTGTCAATATCTCCAAACGGTCGAGCGATCGGCGGCCGGTTTAAAACGATACTGCGCAGGTAATTAGAGGTATCCACTGTTTTTGTATGTTGCAGTTGAATAACGAAAACGGGCATAATCTACCATTACTAAAGTTAACTTAAAAATAAGTATTATTATGTTATTTTACCACCAAACCTGGTCCTTTATGGTATCGACAGAGAGAAACGCGTGCCAAGTATCTCTATACTTACAGACCTGTCGTGCGTTTTCCACATTAATTTAATAATCGTAATTTAATTTAAATTGAATCGTTACTAATTGAGTGCTATGAATATCAATTAATTTAATACCAATTAATTCGAGCTAATGAATTATATATGTCATATATATTTAGTGTTTTATGGCGTTAAATTATTTAAATGGCAATAATTAAATTAATGGTAATGCGTTTTTTTATATATGAAAAAATATTTTTGTTAATAAGCTTAATATTTACATCATAATAAAATAAGACCAGAAGAAATTTTATACCGATTATATATTCGTAACAATAAATAAAGTTTACACTATTAAAAAAAAGTATTGTATCGTTATTCTTCAATAAATTCCATAATCAAATTATTTAATTAACATCGGAAATCCATATATTTTATTTACGTAATCTTACGTCTTCAACTGCAACATAACGTTAAGAAAAAAAAATATCATCTGTGCCTAACTGATTTACGTTGTAAGTAGCCCAATACATATGAAAAATTATAATGTTTTTGATGGAGTGCCATTAAAAATTTACGATAATAGCATATATAGAAACCTCACACAAGGTGGCCGGTGAAACTGCGCACCTCGTGTGAGGTCCGTCACCTCATAGTTAATTTGTTTAAACGGCGAATATTACGTGAAACCTCTATTAAATTATTCATGCTACTTACTAAATTTCATTCACATATCGCTCCACGGCGAATGTTGATGGCGATTTTCCCCGTACATAACCGTAGGCTTGATTGCTTTACGACGCAACAAAAAAATTGATTTCAACTGCCACAGCAATATATGTAACCGCGTATAGAATACACGGTGAAAATTAAAATTAAGATCTTCTCCGATAAACGTGAGGTGTCTGTTAATTGTTATTGCAAATAAAACAGGTAGGTACTTTTAATTATACTTACTTTAATTGCTGTTTAATTTAATACTTCGCTAAATACACCGTTTATGTCTCTGAGAGTGGTAGTGAGAGGTTTTCTCAATCAAATTCATTAGATAAGCCATAATAATATGTTGAGGTATCGTCACATGTGACCAACTGATCCCAAAGTAAGCATTAAGAGAGCTTGTGTTATAGTAACCAGATGACCTACTAGATACTGCTATGGAATTTACTAAATGTATATGTATAAATATAGATATTTTTATTACCCGTAGCCATACAACAAATACTTGTACCTACTCACACGAATATTTTTCTATGTGGTAATCGAACCCACGACGCTCTGCTCAGCAGTCAAGTTCAGTAAGCACGGTAAGAAAGAGCCAATCCAAACAGTGCTTATCTAGAATTACGCCTTCCACAATAGGACCCTGATTCAAATCCTAGTGCACAAATCTGTCTTTACAAAGTAATATGTATTTTAATTTAAGGTTTCACTCAGTGTAGTAGTGAAGGAAAACCTCGTGATAATAAGTATAGGCTTAGAATTCTCCGTAACCTTAGACGTGTGACATACACTTGATTGATTCGACATCGTATGTCTACGTTATTGCTAAATTAAACATTATTCAATGCCACGTGACATTACATGTCTTCACGACATAAACATGTTAGTTCTTTGAAATGACACGTCGGGTAACCTTTTCCGTAAATATTATAATAAATGAATTAATTATACTACAATTACATAATAATCTAAAGTGCTAGTACATATTGCGTAGTGGGTATTGAGTTCGATTCGGGGCCGGACAGTCAAAAGATAAGAAATTTACAATGTTTATTTGGATATAAAAACCTTGCTATAAATATAAAAAATATAAGAATCACATCAGGTCTATAAGTTTATTGATAATTGGTACTCGCTGCTTACTGCCCACCAAGCGTGTCGATATAAAAAAATATATTGGTAAGTGAAAGTAAAAGAATGCCTAATAATAGGCAAATCTTCTAATAAGTAATAGGCAAACCTTCTATAATATTGAGAAAACGTATATATAGAGTATACCTATACAGTACTCATTAAAAGTATGTACCTACTAAAGTAAAGTCGAAACGATCGTAGTTCGACGTACAAAAGATTCGGCCACCTGCTGTCTAACAGAACAATATCTGACATTGACATTCGAGTGTGTAGGGGGCACGAACATCCGTACCAGCAATCATATCGCTACCAAAAACCAAATTATCTTTTAATTTATTTAATTCGCGCCTCTAATTACGGACAATCGTCGTACATCGTGACGATTCTGACATACAAGGTAGCCTTTTGTGGTTCGTCATTGCTTGTCAGACATTGCCGCGGTAACCTTTTCTGTATGTCGTTTGGAGGGATCCGCGGGAAATATTCACTTCCCCCTCCGTCGTCTGGTGCGCAAGCGCGCAGGGGGGTGAGGTAGGTCAATTTACACTAGACCCTCGATACTATTATCGAAGAGCAATAATCAGATGTAATCACAGAACTCCGAATGATTTTTTAGTTCAATAGTTTTTTGTTGGGGTTTTTTTGCCTCTCTTTAACGTTCTCCGATTGAACGTCAAAGACGGTCTCCGTATTGACATTAAATTAAAGCATAATTATCGAATTATGTGTTCGGTGTCCTTGGCAGCGAATGGACGGACGATTCGAAGATGTATTATTTTTTACGACACATAAACAAGTTATATAACAAATGTCTCGAACGATACCTAATTCGCGGGTCCGGGATCAAAGAAAAACGTATGGAATTCTTTACTTTTTTTCTCAATAAACAAATCGTGTATTTATATATTTTTTTATTCACGTACAAACATCGTTAAACGCTATTCTTTGCATTAAAATTTTGTACTTGTGTTATACAGACAGATGTGCATGTCGAGTATAGACGGATCACTACATTACCAAAATTTGTTACAGACTATTAAAAACTATAAAAAACTAAGACATTTAAATATAGTGATTCATCTATATGACTACCTACTTCTAGGATGTTAAATTGTAGTTACTACTTTTGAATATTGAATTTCAAATCCTAACATGTGCTAACTAGCCTAATAATAAGTAGGTACTAACAAGTCCTATTCTTGCAGTTCTGCCACCAATTTAACACGAATTGATAATAATCTTATCAGCGCAACGTAGGTACTGACTGGACTGCCTGCCACGATAAAAGTGTTGATGATAACATTATATAGGTACGTATCCCATTAAAAAGCTCCGCTAAAAAATTTAAGACATCCTTCTTAGAAAATACGTCAGCGTTTTTCCTGATTTTATGTTAATCCCATGTGTCAGTCGTTTTATGGTTTTCCATAACACTGCATCATTATGGGAATCTCACACGAATAAGGAAAGTGTGTCCAAATAGACTAATAAATGCATGCACTTTACTAAGATGCAGTGGTGTGCTTATATTTATATACAGAATTAATAGTAACCGTGTCATCCGAGCTATAATATTATTATTTATAATTTACAGAAAATTTTTTTGGTAAAATATCTCATGTGGTAAAATATCATAATCAATATTATCTACTATATATATGATTAATTAATTGTAATTAACATATGTATGTGCATTTGTATGTAGGTACAGACTTCGATATTTAACAACGAATAGATTATAAGGCGAATAAAAAATAAAGAGGCTATACAAGTAATAAACACGTACATTATGTATGTACATATATGTATAAAAATTTAAAGTACCATCACGCGTGCAGTCGAAGGGGAGGCAGAGGAGTGTAGTTCACGTCTTACCTGTTACGTTCACCATGGAATCGATGGTGACTCTATTGCCATAAACCTGGCACAGATCCAGACTCCGAGTCTCTACTAAAAATGTCTAATGGGGCACTTTTTACTGCGAGAAAATCTAACATTTCCACGAGATCACGAATTAAACCCTAGGTAAGAACTGCCTACATACTTACCAACACAAGCCTGGGACACAGTACTAGATTCTCAAGACAGCCGCGAAGTCTCTATAAAGTTATGACTGGTCGTAACCTTTCCACCACTATCTCGACGTTCCTGTACACGGATTATAATTGCGCACAATAAATAACAAGAGGGTGGGCAGAGGGGATGGTCAGATCGCGTGATCAGAGAACAATCGCTATTGTGGCCGCTGCCGGGGGCGCGCTGCGGCTGTCACTGGGTGGTTTCTACTGGTACTGGTACCAGCACTGGTATTATCGCTGGTAGTATATTGCCAACATACAGTGTAATCAACCTGTATGTTAGTAGTAGTGAAACGCAAAACTAAGTACTGTATGGGCTAACCACTGGATTTTAGAATTTTATTATTTATTAATAAAAGTCGCACCCCTTATTTCAAGATATGATGTACAACATTACAGGTTAAACGTGGGAGTGTAGTGCACTCCTCTGCCTACCTCGCTGCGGAAATAAAGGTGTAATGTTATGTTATCTAGTAACAATAGCAGTAATAATATAAAAGAAAATAAAATAGTTTGTATGCCATCCCGCACTTGGCCAGACTGGCAGACTATGCACTAATCCACTCATTCTGAAAGGAGACCCTTGTTCTTATACTCGTGGATGAAACGTAGATTTTACAATTAATTAATATATTGCCGAATAACACCATTCTATTACAGAGCAAATTCTCTAATCACGTGACTTCGCTGACATTGATATTTCTCTTAGTAAGGTAGCGTTCTCACATTCGTTCCAATTGTGAAATGATAAAAGGCTCAAGGGAGAGAGAAATTAGTTTGAAAACTCAACAAATTGCCACCGATTAAACAGGAACTATTTACTATCTTACTTTGTTTTAATATTATTTATAATACATTGATTACAATTTTACATAGTGTAAAATGCATATCATATACAGAAATCTCAAGAAGTCGAGATGAAGTTGTAGTCATTTGCATGAATGACATAAAACTAACTCGCTCTAAGGTAATTTATTGCGCGGCTGTTGAACAAACTGCATCATACAAATACACTCATGTCTAGGAACACATTGATGCTATATTACACTGACCCGTTAGTTACGTGACTAGGTACCTAACTTCTGAGCTGGGGATGGCAGGTTCGATTTCAATTAGGGTCAATTTTCACTTAGGGCCAATATTTGTGCTTATCAAAGCATGTGTAAACTGCTGTGTCGCTCTATGTTAAACTATCTACATTTGTTCGTGATTATTATTATAACATCATCCCAAATCCTTTACGGGGAAAGCAGAAAGTGTATATTGTTTATATTTAATCAGCTGTCTGGCTATCATAAAACAGACTGTCTAGTTCGTTGTCAGAGAACTGCGAGTCAAAATGCCCTAAAAATATCGTTGTTACATAATTTTAAATACATTTATATTAATAAAACGTTAGGTACGAATTAGATACAAATGGAAACTCAAAAATACACGATTCTTTTCTACATTTAAAATTATAAAGACAAAATCTTCGAAATTTTAAATATTAAATAATCAAATACGAATATAAAGACCTAAGCTCAAAAAGACTGTAATAATGATACAAGTTCTCCAAATGCCAATTACAGATCTGCAGTACAATAGGGCAATCGCCAGCAATATATTGAGAACCACTGTCCCCTTTACTAACCCCTCGAAGCAATAAATTGTCGCTCACAATGTCTTTATCAACGTCTTAACCTTTAGAAACCAGTGGAATAAATCTACCGGGTAGCACCGGTACCGCTGACACGGTGAGAGTTCACGGTGTACCCACCTGCGCTCAAGGCAACTGGCTACGATAGTTGCCAATACAACGATAATAAAACGAATTATAACACGATGTAAAACGTTACTAACGATTACTGTTCATGTAGCTTATGACATTCATATCATTTTTATTATTCGGTTTTTTCTATCGATAATTACTATGTATCGATTCTGTGTGATTGTATTGGTAATTAGTAGTTGATTTTTATTAAAATATCCTCAAAACTGTAATAATTGAGTGTAACCATAATGTTCTTATCTCGTTTCTAACTGACAAAATCAATATTTTCTGTATCGTTTCAATATCGTTAGCTGGAATGGCTGGCCGCCGCAAGCGTAGTGGACAAGCGAAAGTCCATTACGGATTTATTGCCATCAGATTGCTATCATTTTCGTTGCGGCAGGATTATGTTGTTTGAATACGTTATTAGGACCGTAAATATTTCTCCGCTGCGATTGTTGTCATTCTTAATTGTTATATTATAACAATTAAATTGAGTACACATTTTGAAAAAACATCTTTTAGATAATTTAACAGTATTACGTAGCTTTAAATGCATCACAGTTTTGTACAAGTAGTGATTAAGACCACAGAAAAATACTTAACTCTCACATATCTGGCAGCTGGAGAACTTAGAAGTCAACGTAGAAGAAGATAGATAGAACCTAGAAGTTCTAGAAGATAGCAATACTTTGCACGCGGTGTTCTTTTCCTACCCCGTGAGAGACATAGCGTGATGTAAATAAAGAGCAATTTAAAACACAGAACAGTGACACATTTTTTTTATTTATTTGCAATAAGTAAGTAGGTACTACATAACAATTTACACATCCTGCCAAACTGTGTTGCAGTTACCGGCAAAACAAAGTAACAAGTAAGCGAAGGAATGCCGGCCAACAATATTGATAGATTGCCGCGAAAGTCAATAATCCAAGTCCATTCGCGGCCCGCATCTCGACCGCGTTGGATCAGCGGTCTTTTAATTGCAGTTCGATGAAGCGCAACTAATTCCCTTACCCCAAACTTACTGGAAAACTTTCCGTCCCTCCTAACACAGTTAATACAGTACTGTGACCACAGTACGTAGACGACATTGAGACTAAGTTATACATTATAAAAAGAAGAAGAAAAAATAGGAAGAAGCGCAACAGATCCTGGTTTAAGAAATGGAGGGATTAGAAGTCTCCGAAACCGCCACAAACCGAAGAAGTACGGCAGATATACGAATATTTGGCCCTTCGCGCTCTCTGCCTACCCGATAAGAGACTTGGCGTGAAGATAGGTATGTATGTATAATTATGAAGATGCTCAACCCTCATGATGAAAGATCATGAAGATAGACAGCGTATTGGTCTAAAACTAATCGAGCCATCCCGAAAAGTTAAACCTATACATATATAATCGTATCCTGGTTTAAGTCCTCATCGCTTGGCTACATACTCAGAAGCTTCGAAGGCCCAATCAATAAGACATGTGAGGTCAGAAAACATTTATCGTAAGTTCGTGATAACTACAATATTGTTATGTTATTGCTTATGTTTGTTATGTTGTTGTTATGTTTGTTATGTTATTGTTATGTTACATTGATAACTTTGACCGTGGTAACAAATAAATATTTGCAGTTTTAATGTAACACATTGGGATTAATGTTAATAATAAATAAATTAATAGATAATAATGTACACTGAAACTGTTTTTTAATTATTTAAGGACAGAGACATCAATAACTCACTGGTCTTCCATTTTTATATGTTAAACGCTTAACTTAATTCGATGATATTTAATATTGATATGATGATATTTAATTTGATGATTATTAATACCCGAATTATTATTATTTGATGATTTTTAATACTCGAAGGGCTGGTATTCTCACTTTTCATCAGATATATTGTACGTCCCATGGAATAAAGGAACTGCCACACACCGGGCACAAGATACCGACATAATACTTACTCTAAATATAAATGACGAGGAAATGCACCTAGGTGTTCTTAGTTTAAGTGTAACGCTACACTCAAGACAAATGCATAATATACCGCACAAACGCATATCTAATGCATTTCCGACGTGTCTGGAACCCGTCCCCGTCACGTCTCGCAGTCTTTATCCCGGAATTCTCAAGTGAACAGCCCGGATAATCGAGAAAGCTTACAGATAGATAAACTCCAAATGCTTTACTATTAAATATATAAATTTAACTTCTCAAAAATCTACCAATGTTCAGCTGCCAATTATATTAAACAAACGTAAGACGATTCGAAAAGTCTTTATTCATTGAAAACTTGTATCACCCGCTAAAGTGATATCGCTAAGAGAAATCCTTTGAAAGCGACCCCAGCGAGCCTCTCACGGAATCTTCACCACGTACGAGGGCTTACACACAATTGAACACAACACGATACGTCACACGAAAAGTCGGAAGAAAAGCAAGCGTTTGAAGTAAATCGAGTCAGGTAGGAAAACATGCGCCCTCACTTGAGGTAAGGTAGCTTGTTGTGACGGGCGCTAGCGGGAAAAACTGTAAGACTCAATGTCTCTAATAAAATATCCGCTATACATCCGCTATGTCACTTTATAATCAAATCGTAAGCGCTTCTTGTTGGCGAGTGACCCGTTATTATTTTGATAAAGGGAAATAACATCAATTTTTATTATTTTTGGAGGATTGAGTTCAGTAATTTTTTGACGTGTTGTCATATCGATGCCAAACTAATTACGTTAATTCAGTAAATTCTCATCTACTTGTCAAGCGAATTGAATCAATATTGTAACCTTACACTTGAATTCGAAAACTATACTATCTATTTAGTATACGGGTTACCTACGTATATACAAAGCTGAAAGGCTGCCTCGTTGGTCGAATGGTTGGAAGCGCGACTGCCGATCAGGAAGGCCTGGGTTCGATCCCGGTTCGATACGATATGATTTTTCTGTCTTGAATTTTCTAGTAGTGGCTCGGTGTCTACATTTGTTTCTGATACATGGCTCACCACCTATTCTTTAGTGGGATGTAAGCATAACTAATGAAACGTAGAAATGTACTACCTCTTCATGGATCAAAGCTGTGATATTACTTTCTTACATTTTATTTAAAAACGCCATAAGAACAGCACCCTGTCCACGTCACAGGAAACAGCCACGCGTGTTGTCCTGCCGGCGTGGGTGGAATCCAGGGACGGATTACGCGTTGACATATTACTATATAAATCACCAACATATTTGTTCCTACGTGACTCCTGCTATGACAGAGCTCGTGATATATCTCAGTCTCAGGTGAAGCAGAACGGAACTATTTGTAAACGTTATTAGGTGGCTTCCTAGTAAAAATAAATGATACGTCTGACTCCGCAGGTGTACGTGTTCCTTATTCATTTAATTTTCTAATTTTGCCGTATCTGTATGTGTATGTGGTCCTTAACATTTTAATATTAATGTTTGTATATAGGTACATATATATGGCCCGTAAAATTTAATTTCAATTTAACCGCTCATAGAAGTGCCTGTGTTTCTTAACAATTTGATTTTAGCAGATATGGTTGTAGAAGGTACCAGAACTTTCTTATAATCATTAAATGCAATATATCCAATCTGTTGATTAACACCTCTAGAAAGGACCTTTAATATTTAATATAACATGAACTAATAGAATAAACACAATCAAATAAATATAATGTTCTTTAGAAAATAAATCTTTATACCATTAAGTTATAATTACCTTTTCAATGTTCCAATCTTGAACAGGACAGCTCTAGTTTATAATGGAAAGAATTATATTATTAAATTACAAATTAACATTTATTTTTATTACATTAGATAAATATATTAAAAAACACCTAAAACTCCTATTTAAAATGTCACATTTAATTAATCAGCTTTAATATGTCGCATTTAATTAATCCTTTTTTATTGTTTATTTACTTACGGATAATTTCCAAGTCACTTAAACAAAACAAATTATCATAGAAGCTAAAAATAATAAACATCGAAACAATCAATCGTTTCCGAATCCGTCCCCATCAGGGACATATGGCGTGACATCGGGAATTCGCGTGCCCCGAGAAAGGTAATTACAAGCTCTTGATGGACAGAGCGACCCTCGATTTGCTATAGCTAAAGCGTTTGAGCTCACTGCGATAGATAACGTATCAAATATATGTATGTATGTATGTATGTTTCAAAGTTAATCGTTTCTTATATCAAGTTGGTACTGCGAATGGTTTATTTCTTTCCCATTGCAATTAGGTGTTTTCCGGTCGCAACAAGGTGTTGTACTCGTATTTTTTAATGTAATCCCGATAATAAGGTACCATAAAACAAATTTTGAACAAATAAAAGCATAATCAAAAAAATTATAAAATACTAATTTGGACTATGTGGAATGTGCATTTATTGACACTTAGAATTAGTTTATTTAAATATCTCACGTAATTTTTTATTTTTCTCTTTAATACACATTATTTCTTATTATGTTATAGAACTGACATCTTAATTTAATAAAGGTATAAAAAATATAACTTATTTTATATCACACCAGGTTTGTTACGGGGCAAACAGAGAGCACCACGTACCAAATATTAGCCCATCAACATCCCATGAGCCAGTCAATACCGGAAGTGTTTCTTCAGATGAATGTTCATCAGTCTCGCAGGCTGATTTCAAAGACTAACTCCCCCATCAGTCTATCTCTATTAGCATTGATTGTATCTTAGTAAGTATTCATCTACATGAACGTTAGTCCATCACCGTCCACTACTGTACCTATACGATAGGCCCGACCAAAAGCACGCCACTGAGCTCGATCTTCAGCTCACCGCAAATAATAAATGACACCGGTAAGCATTACCTACTGATATCAACAATAATTACATATTTATAGATACATAAATCTTACATCCGCCCATCGACGTATCATCACTAATGTTTTATTATTTCGTTTATTAACTTATTGTGAGCATTGGAACAGACGGATAGGCAGCACAATAGATCCACGGTAACATTCAGTTTTGCAATGCTTCGTGACGATTTGAACATGATACAAACGTTTAATGGCTAAAGGCTCTTAAACATGACTCGTTCATATCACCATGTCTCTTTCTACCGCCCTTATTGTGAACGCACAAGGTTCAATTTCGCTTGAATCCCGTGCTTTTATGGGACGTAAGAACAATAACAATATGGAAACGCCTATCGCGAACGCAGTCATAATCGCGTCAATCTTTCTCAGGGATGCAAAATTCTAATTGTGAATCTCTCAAGGATTTTTAGTGAACGTGACGGTGTTATAGTAAATTTAAATGCGAAACCAATTGTAATGTTGTACAAGTAATACAGGCAGTGATATCTTAGTGGTTTCGTTTCAGGTCGCGAGGTCGCGGGTTTGAATCCTGACATGCATATCTGACTGAAAATTCATGTGAGATCAAGTGTTAGTAACTTTAACAGTACAGAAAAAGGTTGCGCACAGAAAGAATTTCTTGGGAGTTTTCCAGAATGTGCTCTACACATCCACAACTTCCTTAATCATTTGAACTGAAATTAATGACTTGACCATGTTGCTCCTGATACATGGAGCATACTCCTATGTAACAATCGAACCCAAAACTCTTCAGGATCGCTAATCACGGGATTCATAGACCAGCGTTTTAATGTGCAATGGTTACATCATTATGGCCAATGAGATTATTGTTACTATTACAGCAGCAGAAAGGCGACAGCCAACAGCTGGATGCGGCAAGCCAAACAAGGGACAGTAGGATTCATTTGCGAAGGCCGCTATCCAGCAGTAGACTAGAACAGACTGATGACAATGATGATAATGGAGACTTCGTTCCAGCTTTACTATAAACATGAATACACTGTAGAGGTCATCATCAGAAAACACCAACATCACTTTATCAGTCTAAGCTTCTTGGTATCGTCAAAAATTGTAAAACAAACAGACACTAAATATATTACTAAATGTTATTATTTAAAATATTTTAGCACTCCCTTCAATTTTTGTTTTATATCGTTCTTCTACATATTACCATAATATTTATCTTGCATATCATTATATTTGTTACATAGTACGGTTTCTCTATTTTTAATTGCCGATGGATAAAGCTTGATGCACATTAAACCGCTCGCGAGGAAGAATGGAGAATAGGCGGCCCGAGGCCGTCGCGCCCACGTGGAGCGAGGCTTATACGTCTCCTGTCAGCTACAACGGGGATATAAGGCTGTATCCGCACACAGCGTGCAACCGCTTTGTTGTTATAGCAACTTATTTCGTAAACAGATTGTACAAAAGTTAAAAAAGGTAACATCACACCTCATCCCGGAAGGGGTAGGCAGAGTAATGTAAGTACACTCCCATGCTTAACCAGTTACGTTTTGCGCCCCATAGAATCGGTGGCGAGCCTATTGCCACACACCCGATACATACATTATATAGATTTTACAGTACTAAGTTTTGGTACATTACTCAAGATATCGTTAGCTTCATCTTGATGTAAGTAATATACACTAATTATAATCGCCCTCTTTCTTTCTTTCTTAATCGACTCG
>DWME01005872.1:0-14345 GCA_018244795.1 Parelbella ahira ahira | reverse complement strand
TCTAGTAACGTAGTATATTCCATACTTCTCTTTTCATTCGCATCGGTGTTCTATTGTACAATATTAAAGGAATTCGTTAACTAAAAGGATTACACTCTGTAAGAATGTCCTAAGTTAAACATTTTTTTTTAAAAATTCATAACACGTATTGTGTGAAACATGTAAGAAAAACTTTTCCAGATTAGTCGAAAATAAACATTAGTTACGTATCAAACAATAAAACACAATACATATATTTGGATATTACCAGGGATAGCTATGTGCCCTTACGGCCTTTATAAACTTCATGGAAATATACTCTCCTTATATATATTCTGTAATGGCCATCCATTCATACATTTGAAATCATCAATCTTAAAAACCTAAGCTAATGTTAATAGATGTATTCCCAGGCTCATCGGTAATATACCGAGAAATACCTGTAATTTTTTCCACAAGTATTATCCAGTCTCTCAAGTAATTGCCAGACATTACCGAGATTGCTATTAGTGATATAATTTATTTCGCTAAATTATACTAATTTGTGTGAAATTGTGAAGATATTTTCGTCTGAAGCTTTATTGTAGGTTTACTCCATTTTTTAGCATTTATGACAATACTAATGGCGAGCACGGCATAATGATCATATTTGGTACACACGAGTAGAGGTACCTTGGGTTTATACATCATCATAATTATCATCAGCCTATCTGTTGGACATAGGCCTTCTCCAATGAGCGCCATCGCGTCCTGTCCTCGGCTTGTCGCATCCAGCATCTGCCTGCAGCCTTTCGCGGACAGATGTCCCACTGGACCGGAGGGCGTTCTACACTAGGTTTGCCGAACCGCGGTCTCCATTCCATAACTCGCCTACTCCACCAGTTGTCGGTTCTTGTACATATTCGTGTTTTATTATGCGAAGACAGTACGTGAAAATTTATTTATTGTAAAATATACAGACAGATTTTAGGATTATAACGTACATATTATTATCTCTATTAAAAAATTTATAGCGGCATGTATCCGCATTTTACTTACTCATTTTGCATATTGGCATATATTGCACCAGGAATTGGCGGAAGAGAGAGTGTGTGAGACTTTACAATCATGATGGATCGGTTTATTTCGTAGATTATCTAAGCCCGTTTAAGAATATAAGCGAAAAACCGTCTCGCTTCGTATTTGAAAGGTAAGATAAATATGGATCACTTCGACGAAAGGCTGGTCGATCGGTTGATTGACCAGTACATCAACCGGTTAATCAATAAGAATAAAAAACTTTAAAGAGAATAAAAAACTCTTTTCAGAGTCTTCTCGCAGAATCTTAAGGGTTAAGGGCATATTGTTGCTTGTTAAACCTCACAAATCGATAATCGAGTGCCGAATTTAAAGTTTCATAAGTGAATTTGAATTTGCAGTATAGTTCATAAAATTATCTGATTAAACCTGAAGTAGGTAGTAATTAACATAACGTTAATAAACTATCCCATAACAGTTACAGAAAAATTAAAATACGAATTGTGTTTTAAATTTATCTTTAGTAGTTAATAATAAACCTAAATTTCTGTACATGATCATATTTAAGGTGCTTCGTCGCTTCTTAAGGGAAGATATTGGTGTCGTCTGCTATAGATTGGATGACGTTGCTGCTGCTGGGGGGCCGGTTCGATGGACGATCTGGATTGAGCCACCTGGTGGTTAACTGGACCAACAGGTACTGGTGTCACTGAATAGCCCGCGGCTACCAAAGCGGCAAATTCTTCAGGTGTGTACGCTTTGTTGTTCCTTGGTGGAGGCAATTGTGGACGCTGTTGTTCTTCAACACTCTGTGCGTGCTGCTCTATGTTCGCTTGAGCAATGTTGGAAGGTTGGGCGATTCTATAAGCGTGTTCCCTATGCGATTGATCCCCTTTAAGCTGATCGACTCTAAGAAGAGGACGCAATACTTTCTTGGGAGCAACATTTTTGCTGACATAAATAGCAGATAGAGGTGGTTTTGTCGATTCGATTGCTCGGGCAAACTGTTGCGCCTCGTACCTGTTATGTTGTTCATTGGTCTTGTAAACGGGACGAAGGTAATATTGATCGCCGACGACATGAGCCTGTTGTTGTACAGACGACAATCCCTCGGGAGCAGCTTGATCGTAAATTTTTAAAGCGCGTAATTTCTCGGGTTCTGGGAATCGTTTAAGGTATGTTATCGGTCTCTCATTTGCTGCTACGCTGCGGCCTTGTTCTTGTCTGTGAGGCTGCTGTTGGGGTCTTGGGTTTTCGACGATTCTGTACTGCTTCGGTGTAGCTTCGGCTTGCTGGTATTGAATTCTGTAGGCAAGTTGAGGGTGTGGCTGCTGGAGCTGTTGAAGTTTCGGAGGTGGAACAACTTTGAGACCTTGAGTTTCTGGACCTTCATATTGCTGAATGGCAATCTGAGGCTGGATTGGAACGTAGCGCAACTGAGGACGTTGACTTTGAGGCGCGGTATGGTACTGTTGTTGATGAGTGGCTTGTTGTTGTTGCTGTTGTTGTTGAACGTTGGTAGTTTCAATAAGATATTGTTGAGGTGCCGATGGTAACTGTTGAGGTGCAATCTGGACTTTAGATCGCAATTTTGTCGGTTTCTTGCTGGGCTTCGTTATGTAACGGTCCACCTATAAATTAATAAGAAACTTATTTAAATAATCGCTGCAATTATGTATACATCTTTATTTATTATGCAATTTTCTCGGTTTTTTATTAACTTCAATTCACCTTCTTAAAACTGCTGTCTTCAACTATAAAGGTAGAAACTGACTACAAACCTGCTGATATGTAGGTGCAACGCTTTGCGTGGTAACTGGCGTCGCTTGTTGGGCATGTGCGTAAGCTTGCTGGCGAGGGTCTTCCTGTCTTCCCGGATGTCCCAATAAAGCTAACAGATCGGGATCAAAGGAGTGTGAAGAAGGGCTGACGCCATTATCGCTGACTGATAACGCTGCTCCAACTGATGCCTCTCCGCCGTTAGAGGAGTAGTGAGGACGAGCTATGACTGCATGAGATGGCTGGATAGCTACCTGTAAACAACAAAAAAGTGCTCAATAATATGAATAATTTGCATTTATTTAAATGACGAGACATAATCACTGAAATGGTAACAAACATCAAAATATTTCTTACCAGGCAGGATTTACATCCTTTATTACTGTTTCGGCAATACAAGGAACACAATGCTTTGATTTCAATAGTAATGTGAATTTTAAATACTGATGTCTATCTAGGTTTATAGTGATCGGTTTTTTCGGTATGATTAATTCCGACCTCTCATACAAACTTTCAAATATTAAGTGTGGAAATTTCTGCTTTGTGAAAATTTTAAAACAAATTCTCTAGAAAAATACTAGTCTTTATTTAAACTTCTAGATAACTTCATTACAAAGAAATGTTAATTTTTCTTTGGGAATATATATACTTCAATGGCGTTAAGAAACAGCCTCAAAACCTTTGCCTACTTTAATGAGAAAGAACATCGTGGTAGGAGATTTTAAATACTAGTACATTGAATAAAAAATCTCTGTATTTACTTTTTCATATCAAATTGCCAGTTATCATCATGATGCTGTATACATCCACGTTGACGCTTACACTGCATCGCGTATACGTCAAAAATTACGTACAACATATATAAATTGTATAGTGGCTGATTATTACTGGCAAACCAAACTTTCCACACTTTTTATATTTGCGTCCAATAACATGCAGAGCACAGTTCCTTCTATTATCATCTGATAATAACACTTAAACTTTGAACGCTTCAGCCCTTTATCAGACCACTCTAAAATGTTTAAATACTTGTAATATAATTGTAGTAGTAACTTATAGTATTTAAATAAATCAAATTAGTCACTAACATTATTAGTGTTACTAGTTTGCTTATGTAGTAATATCCGCTCTCAACTTGGCTCGCACTGTGCCTTGAATTAGGAAGTTAAATGGGTGTAGCCATATTGTATTTGATAATAAGTACGAAAAAGCAACTACTGATCAAAAATCACCCACATAAAACAGCTCATAACAATCAAATAAGATTTTTTTTCGTCATCATCATCCCGTCATCGGCCACTGTTGGACACTGAACTTTCCAATAGCTTGGTCTTCAGCTCTTATATTATAAATTTATTTATTCTATTCTATCAATTCTGTTCTAAATTTGTCTATTCTAAATTCTATCTATTCTAAATTCTAATTTAAATTCTATTTCGTCGGCACAAATTTAAGATGAATAATTTAACTTCCTTCGTCCTTACCTGTCGTCTAGTTTGCGGTTCTAAATAGTAAAACTGCTGCAAGTTCTGCTTATGTTCTGGTTGTTGATTGCTGTACAGGTCTTGCAGCTGTTGGCCACTTGTTATTGGAGCTTTGCGTTCAGGCTGCAATTCCAGGAGTTCTTGAGCGTTGAGCGAGAACACCTGGCCTGGGCGATACTCGTCGTCCTCTCTATAATATGAACACAATATTTTGTTTAAATTACTAATATTACGTAATATTTATTTATTTTATCAGAATTTACAACCTCTCAACATTACATTGTTTTCATGTATTAAATATACAGATAATTAAGTTTGATGGAAGTCGGTAATATGTTTTTTTTTCTATCTGTCAAAATAATAAATAAATTTATTAATATTGTTTAGATGCAAACATAACAGCGTGCGATATCATTTTCTTTTTTATTTGCCAATTAACATTAACTAGTTTGTATTTTAACAATTTTACGATTATATGTCATATAATCATTTTAACAATTGATATCAAATTTTGATGTTAGTTAAATACGAGCATATTATTTTTATAATATAATAATTACTGTAGATACTACTTATTCATATTACGAGATGAGTAACGGAAGTTTGCTTCAGCGTTACATAAACATATGGCAAAAAAAATACTGATATATGGCTGAATTACTCGATTTATTGAATGCTCACAGAGAAAATTTCGACTGGCTTTTGTATAAAATTGACTAAAGATCACACCAGGGGGAAATTTAATCGCACGGAACGCCTAAATGAACCTCAATCTGCAAATTTATTTACACACGGGAAAGGAATCCATGTAAAGTAAAATAATAAAGACAAACAAAATTTCACTTTATTATTCGTTCAATTACTACATCTCTATTTATCGGTGTTTTAAGAACTAATACTGGACATACATTATCTTAAATGGCACCATATTATTACTAGCCCTAATTTCTTTGAATACATCAGCTGTCAGTTGCATTCATCAAATCACCTGTTCACGACGTGGTCATTATATTTTGATGGCGTTAGGAGACTGTGCCAACGTCATTATAATATAAATGACAAATAAAAAAATGAATGAGCCAATGCGCGATCACGCAAGCTTGCCGCGGTCGGCTGGGCAGTGAAAGGTCCACGCATTCGTTTTGCTGGTGAAATTAGAAGGTATTTTCCGGTTAGTTTCTTCTTCGTTCTTAAATTGGTTTTGAATTATTATGGATTGAATTTGAAAAATATTACTCGACTGCCTTGTAAGTCGAGAGGAATTTTAAGTTGTGGTTACTCCAACTTCAAATTCCTAGTAGTAGTCCGGAGTCTATATTTGTGTCCGGTATATGGCAATAGGCTCACCACCTATCCGATGGGAAGTATAAAGTAACTGATGAAACATGGAAGTATCCTACACACCTCTGCCTACCCGTTCGGAGATTACAGGCGTATTTTTACGACTTTGTATAATATTTTTAGGATAACATTTGGTTCATAAAGTGCAATTTATGTTTAAAATTTTAACGACGGGATTTGTCCAAATCGGAAGGTCACAATATTTTCTCTGAGTAGTACCTATTATGTTTGTATCCATAAGAAGTATGAGTATATCTGTCTTTGCTTCACACATAATTTTAAGAATTTGAATATCAAACGCATTTGTATCTGTTCGTAAACGATTTGTTTGTCTTTATTTTTTTTAAATTTGGTTTCATGATTAAGTTTTCAAATGAAATATGTCAAAATTGATACAAATACATATAAAAAGCCACGTATCACGCGAGTATTTTGGCCTGTTCTGTGTTGTGTTTACAAATAGCACGCAAATCGATCTGCCCGCGACCACATCGAATCGCGCTAATCACCGATAATCATCTTCTTCTTTACAGATAAATAAAGGCTAACAAATAAATCGTTATGTTCTGTGCCTATTTTTTTCAACGGCTTGTAAAAAAATCTTTGTGTATTTATGGGATATCTAATGAAGCAAAGATAATGTCATCAATGGAATTAAAATTCACTAAGTTATTTGTATAAGAAATATTGGACAACTGGTCAACCGGACTGAACTCTCCAAGAAATTATTGAGCTAAATATACATGAGACAACTGCAGTGGTATATTTACACTGTATTTTTTTTATTTCGGAGTAAAATCTCTGTAAGCTGATATTATAATATGTTTGGGTTGACCTACACATTTAACGTATTACTACCGCGTATTCTGGAATACATTTTTCAATATTTCAGAAGCAGTATCACATCTTTTTGGTTTGTAAAGGATTCCCAAACGAAACTGGCCGGGTTACAGGATTACATTTTACACATACAGAATGTAGTAAATATTTACCTTCCAGTGTTTTTGTCGTCTTCTTGATTCTCCTCGACTGGTGCCACTTGTTCCTGGAAATCGTAAGCATAATATGTTATTACAATCATGTAATGTTATTACATTAATTTATTGCAATTTTATTACGTTATTTTAATTATAAATTCCTCAATAAAATTTCTTTATATTCGCAAACCACGACACAAAAGGAAGTGCGCGAGTGGGAAACGGAAATGAGATGTTACAAAACGATCTTGTCGAATTAGCTCTGCGACGATGTTGCATTTCGTAATGAGGGAATCCGTAGTTATATACATATTACGCGTGTAGTGAAAGCTGTAGAATAAAAATCGTTATTGCTGCAAAATACTATAGTCTAGACAATTTTATAAATTAGTCTAAGTGGAAACTGATGGAGTCTTTAATTATTTATTTTAAAACGCGATGCTCTCTGCTTATCCTGTATATGTAGTACCCTATATAATATTGTAAAAAATATACATATGTATATACCTTCTAAATAATTCATATTTATATAGACATAAAGATTTTATATAGCATTGTTATTCCAACTATAACTATATAAATGTTTCTAAAGCACATCGATCACAGATATAAATGAATTTTTTGAACAAATTTTAAACAATTACAAAAATAAATTATCATTTATAAAAACGCTCTCTGTCTAACTCGTAACCGACCTGGCATTAACAGACATACATATATATGTATTTTATATAACAATATGCATATATTTTTATAAGTATCGTATTATTAAATAATAATACCAACTAGTGAACATCACACATAATATTTTATTATGTCCTAGACATTTTCCCAAACACAAAAGGTCTCTGCCGAATAATATGCCTTCGTTCGTCTACGTAAACATTTTGTTAGATCCAAAGTCGTGCCAGAGAAATACAATCAAAATTGAAACACGTAAAGACTGTTTTCTCCGTAAAAGCCTTCAATATTTCAGCCGAAGTTATTGTGTTATTATCAGTTGCGAGAACGTAACATTTTATAAAATGTCAGAGTGTCACCTCCTTACAATAATAGGACGTCCATTAGGATTTAACGATGTTTTTGTGTTCATTATAATATATGTATGTCTGTGCACAGTGAACTCGATTCTGATAATATTTTGTTTGCGTAAATCTTTAATCTTTTCTTTAATTTACCGTGAATATTCATTTTTAACTGAATATTTGTTTCGCAAGGTTTTAACGTGCATATTGTGTATTGAGAATAATGTATCAATGTATTTAATGAACCCATAAAAAATGAGTCAGAAGTAATGACTGCAAGTCTTTATTATAATTATCCATTTAATTTTATTCATAAATCATCTAGACATATTATGGAAATATATTTTGCTATAAGAAAAATGTAAAACGTGAAAATAAACAAATACGATGATAAATAAATAATATTGTAAAACAATTACCGTATTAATATAATTATGGTGTTTTTATTTGTTTTTATACTTAGAAGAATAATTGTTTTTCTTGTTGCAATATCGTTGTCTGATTGCACAATATTTAGTGAATGCAGACGTCATGTCACGTTTTTTTCACACAATATATTTATATAGCATTTTCGTTCTAGCATTTAAAGTAATGAAATATACGTATTTCAAAACAAAATGATTTAAAGTCGCCTGTCATATTCAACAATTCGAGAACTGAAAATGAAATATATTTATTGAAGTGTCATCAAATCACAAAGCGAGAACATACTCGTATTCTCATCAACGCACACGTGATGTGATCAATTAAAATGAACGTTGCCAATTCACTTGACACTTTCATTACCCTAGATATATAGCTCGTCAAGAAGCGACAGTATGAAATTACAACATTCCTCACGATGTACACAAAGAGATTGAAGCTATTAATTTTCCAGTCGCTTCCAGTTTCTGTAACGATTATGACATAGGACATTCCTGAGGCAGCGTACCGTGGAGTCGGATGTATCATTAAACTCGCGACATACACTTACAAAATATTCGACAGCACTTGGCACCGTTGTATAGCGTATAATCTGTCAGTGGTGTGTCATTGGAATAGGCGCGTATTAAAAAATTGAGACACGCTTATTATACCCACTTAAGTAGTAAGTAATTTCGAAAAATTCTAGGTGTGTGGCGAAACGATTCTTTGGAAACTGTATATTCAATGACATTAAGAAATTGTAAGTTTTGTTTAACATTTCTAAATTTTATGGGGCATAGGCAAGAGAATCTTTAAAGATTTTTTTTGTAAAGTAATACCATGTTTTAGTTATGTTCGTTATTATGATATAGCGTGGTAAACGTTAGTCGTTCCTCATGTGACTGTGATGTCCAAGGAGAACGTAAACATAGTAGACCAAAACTCGTCCAGCCCATTTTTACACGTATCATTATTAAATTTCCATTCGGAAGACTTGTCGTTAAACGCATAGTTTTGAGATATCGTAATAATGTTTTCGGTCTTGGTCGAATATTTCGATTTCACCGTTTTTATCGCGCATTGTCAAATTAGCAATAATTATAAGTTTATATTACGATTTAAATGCATCATTTTATTTTAAAATAATATTGTGCATTTCAAAACATTTTATTATGTCGAAATACGTGGAATTGAATAAAATAAATTATATTGTAAATTTCAAAGGAATAATATGAACTTAATTAATATTTAACCCACATTCGAGACCTTCACTATACTGATGCAGGTAACATGGTTACAAATAAAAAGAACACGTAATACCTTTCTCAACTGAAATAAAATTCTTGTATAGAATATTCTGGATGGCACATTGAAAACAGAATACCTTTCGGTTTGCTCCAGTTCACTACAATTCTACATAAGAAAGCTAGGCACTAAGGCTTTCCTAGAAATTGATAGACCGTACGGTGTAAGAATTTGAATAGCGACAGATGCTGTATGCGAATATTCAAATAACAATGTATGAATATGTTAGGTTTTCCTTTTTGTATATTATATTATGATATTGGCATATTTTATTTCGTAAAAAGGACCCAACCTTTTAACGATATTATGCTTAAGGCTCTATTGCGCTATGTAATATTATTATTAGTAACCTTTTCGTTATTTCACTATTGACACGGTTGTCACCTCAGAATGAGAGGGTTGAGGCCATTGTCTACCGCGCTGGCCAATGATGGGTTGGTAGACGTCACCCTATAAAGCATGTTTAAATGTATTAAATGCATATTATATTAAATACATATATAACTTTTCCTGATATTAGGAATAAATAAATAATTTAATTCCAGCCGTTAGTTAATAATTTCCTTTTTGTTGTTACAATTACTTGACTGTACTGTTCATTGTAACTTCTAAATAGATTTTATGGGAACATTTAATAGTTTTTTTAATCGTCATATTTTAAATACGCTCTCTTTGTTCATTAATAAATTTATTATCTTGTTTTCGTTCTTCAAACAATTGTTTTCTATATTAGTTTCCGTGAAATTTCTGGAATAACGAAAACGTTACGGTTGTAGATAGTAATTACAAGAGCCCACAATATTTCCTAATACAATCCAATTGCGTGACATAACTGTTCGGTCTAATGACTATTAGACATGGTTCCCGGTGACATAGCCAGTATCGCACACTCAGTGCACCACGGCAAATGTTCTTTTTGTTTCCACCTACAAAGTACACTACGCTACATAAATCGTTGTAGCTTTATCAGAAAGAATACCTTAATTACATATTAATAACATGCAAATATCGACGTAAAAGCCCTGTCTTAATAAAATGATGTTTGTTTTAAGATATGAAATCCTAGTTGCTGTAACGTTGATGAAAAACAACACTGTGAGGATGAACAAAGAAAAACACTGTGAGTAAGATTACACACTCTAGAATCCTTCAGAATTATTTTTAAGGCATGTGAAGTCTGCCAATTCCTACATGACCAGCGGGATAGACTATAAAGACATGACTATGACTTATCCATATAAGTTGTATCCCAACAGTTAAGCGATAAAAAGGTTACTGGTGATGATAACATCTTAGGACAACACCGTTTAGAATAAAGATAAGTTTTTATTACATTCCAATTCAGATTAGTTTTAATGGTAAACTTGAACGATAATGTACACGTTGTATATGTATATCAAGATAAAACACATCAATCATCCCACATCACTCCGGCACAGCTTTAATTTGCATTTGAAATAACCATTCATTAAATGTATTAGATTACTTAACTAAACAGCCGCGTTCAAGTAAGCATAGCATTTGTTTTTAGATACAGAATAATTATTGCGTGGAATGAGTTTTTGTTAAGATCTCAACTGGCAACGCACACTGTATAACAGCGTGACCGTCTACACGTATTGGTATATGTTTCCTATTAATTCATGCTAGCAACACTAAAGAACAAAAAGTAACTGTCGAAAAAAAAGATAGCAGTTTTAAGATAAACAACAGTAAAAACAACAGCAATAAATTGACTAAAGAGTTCGTAAAATCACGCCTGTATTACACGAAGGGGTAGACAGAGGATTGTAGTATAGGTACTCTCACGTTCTATCAGTTACGTCCCACCATGGACTAGGTTGTGAGCCTATTGTCATTCACCGGGCACAGATCCAGATTCCAAGCCAGTACCAAATTTCTACTCAAAAAACTATGTTACAAAAATCCAATAGCGCTTGGCAACCACTCGACCGACGAGGCATTTAATTAATCAAATGATGCTTCGATATTGTTTAATTTTTAGGACCAGTTACAACCATACTGAACACACATCCCATATATTGCAAATAATTAAATATATTGTAAATGTCGCAGTTAATTAAAGGTTAAATAATTTTAGCATCAAATGAATACCTTTAGTTTATATAGGCTACCGAACGTTAAAAACCACCGAATAAAATTCCACTTCCAACAATTCATTCATGAATTGCCAATGCATTTCCAGAAAGTTCCAACAAATAACGGTCATTTCAAACATCTGCACTACGCAGTTCACTGTTCTCAACTCCTTTCATTTTGCGTCACCCAGTTATTCACTGGTCCAAATGAATGATATCTATATAAATATAGCAATATAGTGTTTCTAAATGACTAAGCCGTGTATCTACTTGGCCGGCAAATGGATTATGTCCTGAGACGCCCTTTCACTTTTGTGCCCTAGATTTCGTCACGATCTGGTACCTTGCATCTTAGTACAATGATGCTGACCGTTTATGTAATATAATAATGTAAGTGATATCGATATCTCTTGATAGTAATTGTTTGTATTAATAAAATTAATTTTCTTATTAGTTTGTTACCCCAGGGCTCTTATAGGGTAGGTAGAGATCACTGAGCGCCAAATATCTCTCCTTACAGACCTGATAAGCTTCAACTACGTTTATCATTCTCTTCATACAAGCACTGATAAAAAAGTATTCGTATGTTTAGAATTAATTAATAATGTTATTACACCTAATGACAAGGACAATAAGAGTAATCAAACATTCAACATACTACATATTATTCTGTTATAATAAAAACAGAAGTAAGGTAAGCTGATCTAAATGAGAAGATATCCATTACTATAATAGTTGTTCGATATATTAGAAAAATGTACGTCAATTAGTGCAATTTTCCGTCCATTACATTTGTTACGCCTGATGGGACAATTGGAGCACGCAGTGCGACCGTTCAGAACGAACGTTACGAGCGATTTGTTATTTGAGATGTATTAAAATATATTGTAGAGAATTAATTGTAAATAAACGCTCGTTTTAATTTTATATAAAGTAACCAACTATATAGTCATATTATTAAATTATACAAATGAGACTTTTAGAAGCAAGTATTTATTTGTTTGTGACGATAGGCTTATCGACTGTTCCGTGTTGGGACGTACATAAGTTACTGGTAAAACGTGGGCGTATTCTGCGCTCATCTGTTTACCTCTTCGGGGATTATGGCGTGATGTTACGTTTTATTTATTTGATAAACGTTTTTAATATTAAGTTCATAAAGAACAATGTTAACCTTATAATATGTTAAAATGTCTTTGATTACATTCTTATTCGTACCTGTTTCCTCGAAGGCCTGTACAGAAGGTGGGTATGTACAAGTTCATCATGTGTTTGTCTCTTGTCCTTTTGCGCGTCTGGTTCTTCTTCTTTCTTGATGTCCAGCGCGTGAGCGCAGAGCACAATCGCTGTAACAAACAGAATAGATTGTTAAATATTTTTAATATTATTCCATATCTGTAATATTATTAAAATATTCATTCCGTGGGGTAAACGTACAGCGGGCCTTCAGGCGTTCAATTGGCTATAAATAACAATACAAAATAATTGAACACAATAAATAACAATTAGAATACTAATCAAGCTGGATGTTTGTTAAATAATTTAATATCTTTGAGGGATTACTGTCTTTATATTTCATGTTATGTTATTAGGCAATGCAGAGTATAAAAAAGCTTTACAAACTAGCAAAACGTAAATACGTATATTTTTGTAATAAGTATATTTTTGTTTACAATGAACGAATATGAGACCGGATGCCATTTTCCACCAATCAACCCATATACATATGTGACTTTAATGTACTTATCCATTCATCTGCAGTAATATTAGCTAATGTAATCAGAAACACGATTATTACGTAAACATCTTCATATGATTAGCTCAATGTACACAACTAAAATCAAATTAAAGGATATTACGAAATATCTTAGTAAGTAATGCAAATTATAATGCCTTAGTAGATATAAGTTAATTTAATATTAATAGGAGCTAGACACATCAATCATTTCAACCGTTATTACACAATTGTAGGGATCTGCTAATTTGGAACTAGTAGAAACTTGCTACAATCAAATTAAAAATGTATGATGATTTTATCATCACGCAGGGTCTATTGTGAAATAGGTAGAGATCACAAAGTGATGTTGCTCATATCTCCAATTAAAAGCTGATGGGAGTTAGAAGTCTTTGAAACCAGCGTGATTGTATGATGTAAGAGATGAATATAGAAAAAAACGCTTCAGCCCTGGAAAGACAGGATTATTTGGTACTTATTGCTCTCTGCTTACCCCGTAAGTGACAAGCCATGATGCCGCATGTAATGAACTTAAAGATTCTCAAAATCAACTTTGATTATAATATGATTATGATTAAAAACACATTATTACATAACATTATTATTCTAATGCAAATATAGTTCTTCAAGTGTAGTTAGGACATATATGTGTACATAATTATGTAACATACTGCGCATCAAATGTGTCTATGTATGTATGTACATGTCATGTTGATTTATTAAAATTTTTCAGTTGCAAGTTTCCTTAATAAGCCATTACTTCATCATTACGAGGAGATTATCAGTTAATCAATTTACTGAATAACGTGTATTTCATAACCGTTGCAATACTTAGACGACACAAGTGACCTTTAGCTGAACCTAATTGAAAGTAAATGTCATTCTCGCATTGATAATCTTCGAGAGGAAATACTACTGGTGTCTGACGTGTTTATAGTTGAAATAATGTTTAAAATATACTTAAATAATTCTAATTGGATGTATGAAACCCGTTGAACTCAAACGTTACGGCATTTTGGGTCTGGAAGGGTCAGAATTTCTTAAATGTGAGATAGCAAGGATGATGGAAATATATTTTTCACTATATTGTACAATGTACTCATATTCAGTCGTCTTATGACGACAAGACGGCCAAATATATGACTGGGTAAGGATTGTATAAAATTTAGATATATTTTCGTTACAATTTACTTTAATAT
>DWME01005871.1:0-14345 GCA_018244795.1 Parelbella ahira ahira | reverse complement strand
GCAGACTATGGCCTTAACCCTCTCAATATGAGAGGAGACCCATATTCCAATAGTGGAATGACTATGGGTCGATTATTAATTATTAATATGTAATTGCTTCATCATAATTATCATTATCATTAACCTTTCTAAGGTCACAGTTCGACACAGAGCGCCGCTGACGGGTTTTAACAATAATGATAATATTTTGTGTACCGCTAAGACATTGCCAATGTAATTATTGTACTTAAATATGAAAATATTATTTGTATCAAATTATAACCGATTAAAGTTTTTATTACAGAAGAGTGTCGCGTTTCTTGTTGCAAGTTTACGGAGTAGGCAGAGAACCTTATAGACTCACGTGTTAGTTCTACATTCAAACATCTTCATACACGCATGCCCAATTTGGAGACTTCTGACTCCCTATCAGATTGACGTAATGGGGTCGCACATATTGCATTCAAATTTAAGATTTAATAGCAACTTTTTATGAACACTCTACCAGTTTGTAGAGCAGACTCTCAAATACAAGTTCATTAAACGTAATGTGACGCCTGTAATCCCCGGAGGGATAGGCAGAGGAGTGTAGTACACTCCCATGTTACACCAGTTACGTTTACGTCCCGTGGAATAGGTGGTGAGCCTATTGCCATACACCGGGCAAAATTCCAGACTCCGAGTCACTACCAGAAATTCTAAATTAGAAAAGTCTAATAGCACTCGACCCGGGATTTGAACCCAGGATGTCCCGATCGGTTCATTAATTCAAAAAATCGTTGTTTATAAATGATAGAGTCAAAGCAGTTACAGAACTAGATTTGCGTATTTAGATCAAACCGGACTCGTTCTAAAAGAAGGTCAGATCAAGAGTATATCTCATAGTTTGAATGTCTTATCTGAAGTATTTAGTTTTCTTATTGACGACTTTGCAAAACGACTATAGAAAACCCGCGAAGGTACTATGTCCAGATTATATTTGACGCGGTTTAGTCTCTGCCTAACCCTATAAAAATAGCCGGACATTAAGTGTATTTGTACATCGGCTAAAATGTCACAGCTATGTATTTAAAAGAATCTCAAGAATCGCATTGAAGTCTAGATAGTAAAGAATCATTCCCGAGGGACAAGAGAAGAATCATAGATTTCGCTGGAGGCGTTCCAAGATTGTATCGCCGGTAAACACGATTCAAAAGCCAGCGCGCGGTCCGTGCGGGAGCATTCCTGGATTACGCGACGTATGAGGGATCCATTGAAACGGTAATCACCGCAGTTGCGGTTTCAAAAACCAAACAAACATGTGCAAAGTCTAGATCCACTACGCAATTCAACGCAGACGCTCACGTTACATTATGTAAGTGTAATCCCAGTTTGGAGATCGCCGCTTTAAAAGATTTGTAAGTACGACTTACGTCTTGCGGCTTTGCTACTTAATACATATATGTACTTATTTGCTGTGGTACTGTTTTCTTGGACGACTGCTTAAAAGGGTCTCTAAATCGATGTCTATGAGCGGTACTAGATATTAGTAATTTTCTGTTAATTTGCTCATATACAAATAAAAAAACCGATTAATACCAATTATGATTGTTTCTACATGAACGTGTTCGTTCCTAAACCATACAGTGGAGAGCCATCGCGTTATCCAAGTACTAGAGCCTTCACTCTTACAACTGAACATTGCCTATATTAAGCGATGTAACATTATTAACTATAAATAACAACTTAAATACTATAGATGAAAAATTATGAGTTAGACCCTTATTTTTTGGAAACCAGTTTCCAACTGTAAAACGAAAATGCGCTGATGAGGATGATGAACGAATTAACTTGACTTTTACGCAATTGAAATCTACGTTGCCATTGCTGTAACTTTAATAGATATGGCAATGCCATAATAGTCTTTATTTTATATAGAATTGTATATAGAAAAGACTATATATAGAATAGACTATATATGGAATTGATTATATATAGATTATATTATAGAATTCCCTAAATAATGTAATTCAAGGAAGTGTGACTTAGTTATCAAAGCTGACAAGATATTTCTTTCTGAATATCGTATCTACGTGGCCTTATTGTAATTATTCAGCTGTTGAACATTAATAAGGATTTTTTATTACGGAATTATTAGGCCGTACGTACATTATTTTATTGAATCAGAATTTAATTGGATGAAGTCGTACAAGCAAGGTTCCACGTCGGAGGCTAAACGAAGACAAGTTCATCGTATTAATCCGATCAAATAGACATATATCCGTGCGTTAGTCATCTTGCCGAAGCTACGTTAATTGAATTAGTCAACTAATTTTAAACGAAACCGACGTCTTAGGGTGAAGGCAATGATGAATGTCCAAGAAGCAAATCATTTCTGTAAAGCCAGAGATATTTGACACCCGGCGTTTTCTGCCTAACCCGTATGGAACCTGGCATGTAATAATAACATTTTTCTTGATTTTTAAATTTTTTTAAATTTCAAGTCACAAAAACCCAATAATATTTTATCCAAACTAAGGATCGATTCCAGAACATGTTCGGCAATCAGGCATGCAACCACCAAATCAACGAGGCAGTCTAGCTAGATAGATAACTAGTCTAAGCTAGATTTCAGTATTAATAAAACGTCGTTATAATCATGAGTGAGATCAATCCTAATGACACTTTATGTTCAGTCCAAGGTGGGACGCAGTCATCATCAATGACATTTAGAATCAATGGTGCCGCGACATGTTATTTATGGTACATAAAACAAAGCAGATATCCTTGATATTTATTTATTATATGTATATAAAATAAAACGCACTCATTATAAAAAATATTTGTTCAAAACATAATTTCGATTTTATTTCCTCTTTATTAAGGTGGAAAATGGAACGACGAATTTAATTTTATTGAATGCATTAAATAATTAATCAATGAATTATATTTTAAGCCACAAAAGTTGTAATTTGTTATAAAAGCCCTTACGTTAGTCATCGCTTAATTGGTCACTCAAGATGCTTAATATAGGCATACAAACAAGCAAACGCGTTTAGTGCAATCACGTGTTCCTTACCTTGATGACTAAGGGTTAGTCAACCTTAGTAGGTTAGCACTTAGATATTTCTAACATATCCTTTAATTTTAGATATATTTGCGAACGATCAAACCTTTTCAAAAATCAAAGATTGATTTGTTTAATGCAATTGAAACCAACATTTTACTAAATATTATGAAGGAATTTATAATTATAAATAAATTGATATTTTTATGGCATAATTATAATGGTATATAAATTTATATCGATACTTCCCGTTATATTTATAAATTTTATTGTCGTTCATAACGATAATAAAATTTTTACTAAAAATATAAAAAAGTTATTACTTAATACTTCGAATTGGTAATTTGGACCGTTATAAATGTTAAAGGATTTTTAATAATAATGCAACGAGAACTCACGACGTTTATCTTGTTTAAAAAAAACAATTTATTACTTAATACAAATATAATTTTTACGACTGTGTGAAATCTTGGAAACCGCAGGTAAAATTCCGTACATTTTTAAGGTTATCTGTTAAATCAGGTGCTAAGTTCGACCCGAGATAACTGAGAAAGACAAATAACCGATTATTTTGATAAATTTTCTCGTTTCAGATTTTATTTTAAGGTTATCAATGTACTTTTTTTATTACGAAGTTTTTATCTTTGGAATATTGAAGTAAATCATTTATTTATTTATGCAAATCATTTTATACATAAAATTCCATGCAACTAGGTAAATCTATATTTAAAATTAGATCTGTGCCCGGTGTATGGCAATAGGCTCACCACCTATTCCATGGGACTTGAACGTAAAGTGGTGAAACGAAGCAGTGTACTACACTCCACTGCCTACCCCCTCCGGAATGACAGGCGTGATATTACTTTTTTAAAATAAAATCTGCTATAACTTAGTGGTCTAAAATTCAGCATCAAATGCTGCCGCGCATATTTTTACAAAAAGAAATGCGTTTTAAGAAGTATCACTTGTTGTAACGGTGAAGAGATACATTGTGAGAAAATGCTCTGAAAGGTATCGTCACGCCTGTAACGGGCGACGAGATAGGCAGAGGAGTGTAGTGCATTACTACGTTTCACCAGTTATGTTTAAGTCCCAAAATAGAATAGCTAGTGAACCTGTTGTCGTACACCGGGCAGAGATCCAAAGTCCAAGTCACAACTAGAAAATTCTGCTAGAAACCTTGAAGCATACCCATGCATATTTAAATTACATATTATTACAGCCGAGAATTATGTATATTAAAATCCGCTATATCGAAAAAAATCTTTTCTAGACATAATAAGGAAGTTGACATCCTGCAAAAACAGGCTTCCACGAGCATCCTGATCCAATCGCATTATCTGACATCACCGTCGAGCACCACACGGCAATCTGTGGCTTCACTTAATCTTGATATAACGACAGGTGTATGTAAGCTGAAGTAAGAGGCACGTCACGACTTACACGTCACGTTAACGACGCGATTTTTGCGATTAAACAATTTTAGGAAGTACATCGAATGTTGTAAACTGTTACCAGCTTTAGTAATATTTGTCCTTTTATATTATTTGTCCTTTACGTATTATAACATTAAATGTCCTATTTTGTCCTATTTTGATAAAAATGTCCTATTATGATAAAAACATTTTTTTTGTTATGTGCTTATTTCACAGTAAATTTTATGTTAAAAAGCATAGATTTTTAAACGGATTTCGGCTAATATATACTATACTAACCGGGACAGCAATCAGTACAGTTAGCAAAAAACTGACTTGTAAATCTGTAACATCAATTAAAAAACTAATAGATTTTATCCATGTTGATATCTTTGTCAAATAGATTAATCTCATTTTTTCATAAGTCGAATTAATTAATATTCAAATATAGAACAACTTTCAAAATTAACACGCGAACTAAGCGACGCGTCTTTTCTCTGTCTGATTTACATAGTGATGATTCATAAGTTCGTGGCGAACTTGTTTGTTAAAACTATTTAACAACAACTATGAGTGAAAGTGGTAACACGGAATTGCTTTTAAAAATATAAAGAACGATTTAATCCGATATAACTATGGACGAACTCGAGGGATTTTTTTTTATATTTTAGCCAATACGTGAATAAAAGATTATTTGCAATAAAATAGTGCGCGTCGAACATAATTAAATAGTTTCAAAAATTAATTATGTCATCTTATATTTCACAGAGTATATTCTAAGTCCATTTTTTTATTGTTTTTGGTTAGGCCGTAATCTCACCTGAGAGGCCGCGAAGCCATATTAAAAAAAAAATATGCTATTGAACGCACATTTAGAAAAGTTAATTTATCCTCGTGTTTCAAATTCCGTCTTATTTTTTATATTTAATAATTGATTAACAATTAAAAAGGAATGCCGATTCTGTTTCATGAAAGCATTTCCGATAAGAAGTAACTGTATTGTGTAGAGATTTAATTTTTATGTCTTGTCATCTCTCGGGTTCGGCGATAATCAATTTATTGGTAAGCCGTAAGCGAATGGAATTCTTAATGAAAATTCTTTCATTTCAACAACTATAATATTATTATTAACAGATTGATTACAATGTTATTAGCAAGCCTAAATATATCAATAATTTCAAGCTAATAGATCTCCTCTCTGTTTGTTAATCTATATATGATATTTTTATAATTCAGGCTGAAAAATAGTATTGAAATGGCGGAAGCGGCTAATCCGACCATCCAGTGATAACCTTTTCCTACCATCCAGTGCTACCTTTTTTATTATGCTATATAATATTACCAAAATGTTTTTCTTCTTATAAGTTTTACACTCACACCCTTTTTCTTTAACGGACGTCTAGAAAATATTACCTTTGTATACATAGTATTTACGTAATATTTGTATTCGGACATAAATAAATAGTGAAGCCTCATTCTGTGACGAGACCCGTATCAACCATAGCAATATGGCAATAAAATATTTTACGATGTTACCTCAAAGCATGCATGAGATAATATTGTATGTAGTATATCAATAATAGTCGCGATAGCTAAATGCTAAGGTTTCATTAGCGACCTTACAAAGCTTTCATGGTTACGAATGTAGGTTATCAAAGGACGTTGCAGTTCGACCGGCCGCGGCCGGACCGGTTTGTTTTAATCACCCTTTAGTAATTTGTTAATTAGATGTCGATCTATAATTTGATTGACCGGATTATGATTTTATAAAATATTATAATGTTGAATGATTAGTATGAAAGAGCATTTTAGGTGTGTAGTTTCTAAAGTGACTAAAAGTCACTTTAAAAGTTTGGACGAACAGACAAGACAGGGTCTCTTTCCTATTTTATAAATTAACACAGATATATAGATATGATATTAGGAAATTTTATATTTTGAAAAAAATATTTCTTCAACAGCAATTGTAACGAACTGGTGACTGTTGCTAGTAGAAATATCAAAAATAAAAAATATATATTGTATTAGCTCTGTGGAAAGGCCTATGTCCAGCAGTGGACGATGACGGGCTGATGAAGATTGCGCATTATTCATGCAATATATGTGTACCCAAGCTCAAATATTGGACCAATCGTGAGTTCATACTATATAAAAGTCGGTCGTTATGAAATTTCAATGATCACTCAGCACAGTTACCACACAGTACTAAACCAGTCAATGACTAACGACCGGACAGTTTTAAAGTTTCGTAAATCGACTCGCGCATCCGTCTTGCCTTATGCTCATCGCGTGCGTATAATCCTACCTCTAATATCTTACTGTTTAATGCCAAAGTAGTATTAACTGCTTAGTTAAATAGTGTTACCAAATGCGTGAAACACTCGCTGATGGATTAGAGTATAGACGTGTGATATTAGAGATATTTGGCACTCTGTACTCTCAGCCTACTGCGTAAAGGATCCGGCGTGTAGTAAGTGATATTATATTTTTGGGTATCCATATACTAAAAAATTTATATGCTGACGTGTATCACATGTTATAGGAAAGTATTTGACTGTCTCGCCGCTCATAGACTGGATGTCTATTTGCTCATGTTATAAAATTTCCAAAGTCTCAGCGCTGGCATATCTCTAGTGTCATCAATACGCGGTCGACCACTTTCACTTGCGCCGTTACACGACTCAACATCAAAGAAGCACAAGGTCAGCGCACAATGGAGCTAACGTCTGACGTGATTTATGAGTCTCGTACTATAAATCACACTGTCTTAAAGAATGAATGGAAGCTGAAGGCGTTAAAATGACGACAATTTAGCGAATTCGCCTTTGTGTGGCTTTAAAGACTGCCAATTTGTAAAATGCTTTTGAGGTGACCTTGATATTAACGGCTGGCAAAATCATATTATGGCCTTAACCTTTCTCATTCTGAGAGAAACCAGTGTCAAACAGTGAAACAATGGTTTAAGAAAATGATAGGTGCTCTTTTTTGAATTAATAATACTAACATTTGCTTGTTCAACGTTTTTGTCACTAAGTCTGAATTATTAGACTAATCTACCTCCGCTACAGAGAGTACATAATAAACTTATAAAAATACTATTTAAATTAGATTATTTAACACCTACAGATACTCTTTATAAAACTACCAAGCTTCATACATACATACCTACATACATACATACATCCATTCATAGAAAAGTCAGCATACACATGCAAACACACATACGCACGCCCCTATTTTCACACACACTCACGCACGCTCACATCGGACAATAATGTATATACTTGCTTTAGCTTCTAAGTTTCTCATTTTAAGTGACCAATGTATGTCTTATGAGAAATAAAGTAACTTTAAACCGAATTGACTGTCTTGTTGGTCGAGTGGTTGTAAGCGCGACTTCAGTTCATTGAGTGATGTTTAATTATTAGCAGTTTCGAATGTACGAGTAACCTTTCACACATTAGTTTTAAATATTTTGTTTGATTAGATATTTGACCCGAATTTAGTGTCGACTGCCTAAGGTTCAATTTCGTTTTCGACCGAAACTAGATGTGCCGAATATTAGTTTAGATTTCAATTTCGACTGACAACTGCGTTTTTAAGCGCGACTTGAACCTGTTTTCAATAAAAAAACAAACTTAAATATAAGCAGTAAATATAATCAACGCCTATTATTATTACCGTGTATTTTTTGCCATTTGCGTTCACTATTAGATGTGCTGTACTCGATCAAGAACAAAAAAACGCCGAAAAGCAATTTTTTACCCGTTTTAAATCGATCACATCGACCGCTTCACGCTAATTCGAACGCGACGCGCCCGCGCTGGCTTCACGCTTGGCGGCCGACGGTTATGTCAACGGCTGTTACATTAGAGCATTTTACAAGTCAATGTATTTTAACTTAGACATTTCTGTTATTACGTAATATTAGTCATTAGTCTAGACCGTATTATTAACCGTTTTATTAACATTAGTTGTTAGGTTGTACGCGTATTAGTCACCACCGCTTCCGGTAATAGACAAAATTAACTGTCAAATTTCAAAATTCAAATTAAGAAAGATCTAACGCTTTGTTCACTAACGAGAATACATTTGTTAGTGAATTAAAAAATTAATGCATTTCTAAGTTTTACAATATGGATATGGATTAGCTTATAACATTAAATTCCTTTTGGAAGCTCTGAAGCTTCTAGGAACATTAAACAAAACTGACAACTCGAAAAACTTGAGATTTACTGAAAAGACTCAAAAGAATATCAAAATTAATATATTCTAATACACGTCAAAATAAAAATCAACTTTAAAGTAGACAATTTTGTTATGACTCTAACCTACTCTATTTTTCTCTTTCCGCGTCACGTAAAGAAACCACGATCTATTTCCGTTGAATTTTTTTTAAATATAATAGATTCAATTAACCTAAATAAATCATACTAAAACTGAACTCGTAATAATCCTTTGTGTAAACACAATAATGAATGTTCCATTAAAAAGCTGTTTTCGTAACAATTACACAATACTAGAGACCGCACTTCCTCCAATCGTATCTGCACTAAAAAACTTAATGTTCGCCGTTTACTTGGATATAAAAAAAATTGAATTCAATACGAAGAACGCGGCCAGATTTTATACTTTGTCGCCCCCACGGCGACTAAAGATTAAGTCTTTCGTCCAATTAGATAGACCTAGAGAGATTAGATATGCCTAGAGAGCGCTGGTTGAAAAAAGATTGTACCCAGACCTTATGAAAACATTGATCCTCTCATGGCTAGACATGGTTCTCCTTTCAAAAGTTCAAAAGTAAAAAATTAAGTCCATAATTTGCCAATTGCGGGGTTTTAGACTTCACACGCCACTGAGAACATTTTTTTGACAATTCTAAGGTGCAAGTTTCCGCACGATGGTTTCCTTCACCATCAACGTACTGAATGAAAATATTGACCGGTTGCAAAATTTTATCGTCGATACTCAAACTAGTGGTTTAGTAAGAAATAGGCGGCAATAAAGTCACGAATTCAGAATTTAGTTCCATCATATTTAAGCTCGTTTTCTAGGAAACCGCCGCCGTTAGCATTTTTGTGGATGTGATCGTTTCATTAGAGGACGATTAGTCATAACCGTTGCGAAGATTCCATTCCATTAAAAGTAACAATTAAACGCTTGTGGAATAAAATAAACGGAATATATAATGTTTATAAAGCAAGATATGGTTTTTTTTATAGGTAAGTGTTTCGTGTTTATTATTTAGAAGGATATTAGATAGTTCCGAAACTATGTGGTCGTTTCATTATGATTAGTCATAACCGTTGCGAAGATTCCATTTTCAAATGTAATAATGAAACGTTTGTGGAATAAATAGGGTTTTGACGCAAGATACGTTTTTTTAATAAATATTTTATGGGTGGTATTTGGAAGTAATTTGATATTCTTGGAAAAACCTACTCGAGTTAATAAAGTATAAATAAATATCTATTGATATAATCATAACACAAAGTATTGAAGATCTGCGAAAACCTTGTAGAGATTTCTAGAAAAAACAAATCGTTGTTTAATACAAGTAATATCACACCTGTTACCCTATAAATGTTTTACTTTATTTCTTTCGAATTACCTGACGTAAAATAAAAGTAACATTGATATTAAACTCACTGAGCTCAGTATCGCAGTCGGTATACTCGTGGTTGCAGTCAACGGTGTATGCGACGGCGCGCGCGCACACCACCAACACGCACCACAGCGCCACGGCGCGCGAGCTCCACGCCATCACCGTCTCGCCATCTGGTGGGGGAAACGGGAATTAATAAAAGAAAGAAAAAATTTATAATACAATTAGCCATCAAGCCGGCAAAGCATTGGCCGCTCCTCGGGTGTTGCAAATGTCCGAAGGTGAAGGTGACGAGTTAACGTCAGGTGGGCCGTCTGCTTGTTTGACGAGCTGAATATATAAAAAAAATTAATAAAATCTATCATATCCTTCCTATATATAATTAATATCATATGATGAGGTAATAACAAATAAACAAAAGCACAGGTCAAAAAATGATAAAGTCACAAAACAGACATGATTTATCATTCGCCTTATGTTATATAAAGAAAAAAGCCAAGTAAATATTATATCAATCATTACAAAATGAAACATAGTTCATTAGTGGAACAATAAAAATGGAATTATTACAAATGGATTTTTTTATTCTAACCTTTTAACTCTATATCCGTAAATAGCAATGGATATTAGTTACGAAACGCGACTCCGCTAAGCCGTTTTCATTTCCGTTTTGTGAAAGCGGGAACACGCCGAGGTGCTGCAAGTTGTTATGTTAACACCTGTCGTAAACAAAGCTATCCCACGCTATGTTTATGTTATTATAACAATATTTTTATTTGTTTATTTAATCTCGCAGGACACCTTACCATTAGTATGTTATTAACCGTACTATACGTTTAACATTAAGAACATTTTAATTTATAACTTTAAACTTTTTAATTTTACTATTTTAATCATTTCTGAAATTTATGACTTTGAATATTTTGAAATAAATGTAATTTTTTTCTTATAACAACTATAATTTTACATTTAAAATATTTTTAATAGCTCACTCTGATAATTTTTCATTTAATTTTATGATCGTTTTAAATTAACACTGTCATTAACACAATATAACACGTATAGACCGACGCTCAACATAAAATTATCCTCATAAAACCTGTTGTCGCAGATCTATAGAACACAATATGTATATTATTAGGTGCAAGTCATTTCACATGTGTTATTTCTGTCACTTTTGTGGTATTTACCTCGCAGCAACATAATCCTGGGCCGGTGTAATTAAATCTTGGCTCCATAGTTATTCCACACTGCGGGCATACATTCTGTGGTTATACATGTATGTAGGTAGCTTTAATAGAGCTGTTTACAGTCATTCTGATGTTTAAATGTTGTATGAATAAATACAACAATTTATTTATCGATATGAAACTGACCAACTATGATTTCGGTGAAGAGTCGGATTGTCGTCGATTCTTCATTATTATCATCAGCCTACTCTCATCCACTCTTGCACTTAAGGCCTCTCCAATGACACGCAACTCGGATAGATATTTCAATAACTTTAGACGTTTATGCTGAGTAGGTACTCACTAATTACTTTGTCATATGCCCTTATACGAACAGAGTTATCAATACAGAATAAGCACGTCTTGTTTGTATTATAAATGAAACTTTCAATCTGTCTACCTCGTAAATACCCCGACATGATGATACAATAATAGACACGATACTCGTATTTCGTTCACCCAATTCTTACGTAATAAGATTACAAAAAAATTGACGTAGGCGCGACTCACCTTCTATTGTTCGAACCTTTAACTGGATTCCATATTGTTATTATAATCAGTTATCACTTTCACATTGGGTCGAGCATGACGCTTAGCAAATACAGAAGTCGCATTCTTTGCGTACTCTACCTATTTGTACATACATACATAGAGCAAGCGTTCAGAATGTGATTTAACAATGTACCGAGCTAAATCACGTTTTCTCATAATCATCAAAAGCCTATTTCAGACGACTGCTGGACATAGGCTTCGCTTAATGAGCGTCCTCGCTCCCTATCCTCGGCTTGACCGTGTCTTTAGGGGTAGTCTATTTATTTATTTAAAGTCAGTCTGAGGTTTTCTTTGTGTGCTCCCGCTGATCGCAACTATGTCAATTGATCTGGACTTCTAATGTATTTTAGTACAGTACTTACATACGTTAAGATACGAATAATTCTTAAGATTTAATGATAGTAAACGATCTAAGTAGTGATCTAATATGTATATACACATAAATTATCTCAGCGGCTTAAATAAAATATTTGAATTTGATGATTATGGTCAAATTAGAAATGAATCAAAATTAAGTGTTTATAATATGTATATGACTGAAATAGTTCTATAGGATATTGTATACGAGTAAGTAGAGCGTTATCTTATATGTTTTACATAGATTAAAATATTAAACTTGCGATGTTGCTGCAGTTATTGTGAGTAAAAGTTGCAGAGCTATTAAGGCTAAAGAAAGCGTCCGTGACAAAAGAATTATTGAAAAATAAAATGCGAATGGTCTGACCGCTGAACCCAGTGGCTGTTTTATTTTGTACGAGTTAAATCTATACATTTAATAAAACTGTAACTAATCGCTGTCTGTACATGGCAACAATATTTAAAAATTCATAATGGGATGCCTTTAAAGACGCAAGAGAACCCAAAACAATGTTTTTTCATTTTGTCTGTTTGTCCGTATGTCTGTATGTTTGTGCACGCTAATCTCAGAAACGGCTGCTTATTCGACAAACGAGGCAGACATAAGAGCCATTTTTGGTACTAATAAATTTAATGAACAGATTTATACAATTATTTTAAATTTAATTCATGTAGTGTTTATAGAACGGTAGGTAATTACTGGAATTCTCCAGAATAATAAAATGTCATTCTATAAAAGAATAAAATTCAGTCAACACATTCAAACAACTGTACTTTAAAACAGAACTAAGAATTGAAAATCAAGCAGGTAATTTGATAAAGAAGAACACCATTTTGAATTCTGTTCTGAAGAATTCTGTTTTGTCAAGATCATTTTTCCTTTACGGTTGAAATAGCTGATTCGATATTTTAAAAACTGATGCGAGTTAAGTGCTCAAAGTTGTATGTAATGATAAAAAGGATCTACTCAAATTACACGGTAAGTAGCATTCCGTGTTCACCGCGTATTTTGAGCTGGATTCAAAGTGGTTAACATTGTACTAGCTTGACAACTTGTTTTCACTGGAAGTCGTGTTATTACACATCCCGGTACACGGTCACGGTCCAGTTATAATAATGGCTTTATCTGGAAAACGTTCTAGCTATACAACTTTAACTTAACGTCCAGTATTTAATTTTTTTTTGTCACGAACGTAAAAACAAAGCAGCCACTGTAGTTCTGTGGGCTCTTGCCATCTATTTATTTATTATACTTTAATTAAAACTGACAATTTAAATCTATGGACACTTACAACCAAATTTGAAAAGATATGTAGGAATTAATTGATGTTACTTAACTCAGTAAGTTTTGTTTATTAATAAAACCATTCATGTGTATATTGAATATGGATGAATGGATAAAACACGGCAGATCTGCAAAGATAGTAATATTTGACACCCCGTTCTCTCTGCCTACTGCGTAAGGGATCTAGCGTGAAGATATGTATGTATGTACTATTAATTCATCATGATTATCAACAACGTTAACGTTCCCCTGTTGGAGACGGGTATCTTCTTAGAATCAATAAATTAGGACTGTGGTCTGCCACGCTAGCCAAGTATGGGTTGGAAAATTACATGCCCCGAGTAATCAATTTGTAATCCTATAATCAGGTAAAACTAAACTCTCTATATTGGCTGAGTTACACACATTAACAACGTTTATATACACACATTGTAAACATGTGTGTACGTCGCGCCCTCACAAACCTAGTTTACACGTGTGCAATGAAGTGAAATCGATGGCAACGCGTAATCAGGTCGTTTTCTTAGCGTAATCGTCTCATGTGTGTGATTTTCATTGTTTGTAACGCGTAAGTAACATGCCGTGTAACATTTCCGGATATATATACATATATGTACATATGTAGATGTTAAAGCGTCATGGCCACTTTTGGGTAAAGGCCTCCTCCAATTGCCAACATCTTTTTTATCTTTCGTGACTTTCATCAAGTCTCTTTCTGCAAATTTGGCTAATTCTAAATTCTCAAGGAGATTTATTGAGCATTCGTTAATATTATTCAATACTATAACACTATACTTTAACGAAGAAGCACGGCAGGCATGTAAGGATAGGGATATTTGGCACTCCGTGCTCTCTGCATACCGCGCAAGGGACCTGG
>DWME01005870.1:0-14348 GCA_018244795.1 Parelbella ahira ahira | reverse complement strand
TCCACTGCTGGACATAGGCCTCTCCAATGGCACGCCACTGAGCTCGATCTTCAGCTCTTCGCATCCAACCACTGTCACCCACTTTGCAAATATCATCACTCCACCTGGCTGGAGGGCGTCCCACACTACTTTTGCCAATTATTACATATATACATATAAACAGTCATTATTTATTTTCATAAAACTAATGACTATTAATTGATTTCTATTATTTATTACGGTGTAAATCTGACTCATTGCAATGTCATATAACAAAATTGTAAACATACGAACGTCTTATCTCTCCACGAACACGCAAAACGAAAGATGCGTTGCGCTTATAATTTAAAGGAAAATATTTCTATCTCGGCAGACTCCACATCCAACCATATCATGTGCGTACATAAAACCCTCGTAAGTGGGAGACTTATCAAGATACAATAAAAAAACCTTTCGACAAACGAAAGCCCGACTTTGTTACATACGCGACAAAATGTTTTATTCAATGTACAAATGTTTTAGTCTCATCTTTTACCTACTAGCGAGTGCCAAGAAAATCCCTAAGTATCTGTTGGACATGGATACAGAATTATTTATTTCACTAATGAAGGAAAACTACGGAATTGTGGTAATTGCGTATGGATACAAATAAACCTTCTGTTCTGGGAGTTTCAGATTTATTTTCCGTTTCGAGCTAAGAATTTCTTAACAGAGAAAATTAATGAAAATAGGTTCGAATGCAGATGCGAATGTATTTCAATCAAAGGTAGAACATATTTATATAAATGGGTATTATACTATTATTAGGAAACCAAAGAGTTTGCGCTTCCGGATATAGCAACATTTTCTATTTTAGGAATTTCAGTTGTCCAAATTGGTATCATTTAAGCTGTAAAAAACTAAAAATCACGATGTAATAGCAAAGTGTTGTGGTAAATAATCATGTATAATCATATGTGTGATATTTAATAAAATATGTGGCTGGCAGCGGTTATATGCGAAAAGTCAGAGATTGAGCTCAGTGGGGTACTATTACAGAAGCCTATACCCAGCAGTGGACGGGAGTAGGCTGGTGATGATAATAATGCCGATGATGATGATAACGATAATAACGCCTATGATGATGATGATGATGATGATGATGATGATGATAACGATGATGACGCCTTTGATGGTGACGATGATGTTGATGAAGTGTTCTATTTGTAATTAGAATATTGAAATAACTCACCTATATCTTTGTCGCAATGGCAACAGTCAGTCGTTTGGTTAGTATTAATGAAGAATGAGACCATGCTTTCCGTACAGCACGGCAGGCATTTGTGGTTCACCCTGCAATCAGTGTTCTTTATTTAAAAATGCTAAAGAAAAGATGTGTAGGTACTATGCCTCCCACAGTAATTAAGCTTCTGAACTCGTTGTGAGATATACCTACGATTTTACTTTTGTTTATTTATATTTGTTATTCTCATGACAAATTCAAAGAACACAATCTTCAAATTGTTCGTAAATTCCTATAAAGACATTATAAGCTCTGTTGAATACAAGATCGTCTAGACGATAATCAATATTAACAAACACGTTCTAGTGCTATTTGTGTTTAGAGAAATAGGTTTGCGTGTTCCGAAAATATTATATCAGTAGCTTAGGTCTTAATAAAACTCGATAAAATGAGAAGTCGTACTATTTTCACCGCCAAGTAATATGAAGCTGAACGGAATTCAATACAAGAACAATCTACGATGGAAAGTTTGTGGTTTTCGTGTCGATATGTCGGAAGTTTAAGTCTACGGGCCCACTTTAAGCTAACAGTACCTGAAGTTTATTTATATATTAAATACTAACTGTTGGCCATATCTAAGAGAATTGTACTGCTGTACTCAGTTGATATTAATTGTGAAATACCTAAAAAATTAATGCATGCGTCGCATTTAAAGGTGTAAACAAACGGTCCATTGCGTTCATTAAAAATTACTAAGAAATTTATCATCCGACATCATTAGGATCTTACACATGTTGAACATAAATATAGAACTAAGAACTTACCTATCCAAACGAAGCGGGTGAGCACAAGTCACACAACTCGTTGGCCCCGATGCTGAACAGGACCTACAGGAGTCGTGACACGGACGGCAAGTCCTCGTCCTAGGTTCATAGTACTGAGAACTAAGGCACTCCACGCATAGTCCGTTCTCTAGCGAAAAATGTGGCGGGCATGATGTACACCGCTGTGGACCAGCACCGTGGCAATCTTGACAATAATGGTGACAGCGTCGACAACTGTCGCCCCAGGAAAAAAAATTTTGAGGGCACTCTGGTCGACACTCCCCCGCCGCTAATCTCCAATCTGGAGGGCAAGAAGCACACTGGTCTCTTCTCGGACCTGTGCAAGTCTCGCACGATAAGTAACATTTGGAACAGGTTCCCTCGTCTGGGTAATAACCCGGAGCGCAAGTAGCTCTGCACGTTCCAGATTGCAATCTTAAGGCACCAGAACACGAGGTACAATTGAGTCGAGACACGCAAGCGGTGCAAGTGTGCGGGCATTGCGAGCAGCTTCCAGCTGTCTGATAGTACCCTTGTCCACATTCCGCGACGCACCTAAAACCGGAATGTTTGTTAACCGAATTTTCGACACGGGTATGGAAGGGTCCGGCTTAATAAAGTACCCTTACCTCGATCCCTGCAATAACAACGGGCTTGAACAAGATAAACAGTCCCACTCATTTGGTCCGCTACATTTCTCGCAAGTGGAATGACAATTTTTACAACGTCCGCCTTCGTAATATTCGTCTGAAAATAAAAACCTTTTAAACAAAGGACTCATCTTGACACGGGGTAAAAAGCTTTGGTATCTCATAAATTGACATTTTTCAGCTCCGTGTAGCGTTTGTCGGAATTCTTTGTACAGCTTTTATTTATATATCGTTTTCTATGTCTTTTTTACAAAGATTTTGAGAAATACTCGCACAATTAATCCACGTTTAAAAAGAAGCAGTATGAAATTGTTTTGCGAAAATAATGTTTTTCATTCCCTTTTTTATGTTGATTGATATCTATACTTCTAAACTATGTAGAAGAACAGTAATAGCGAAAATAGTAATTTCCTACAATGCTTCGTAAATTCAAGTACATTTTTCGTTTAGATAAGTATATCTACCAGTCTACTAAGACGTGTCGTTTACAGTTCATAAAGCGCAGTGCAGATTTCCAAAAGAGCAGTTGAACATGAAGGATTGTTTACGAAAGATTACTCACTGGTGTCGCATTTGTCATTGCCATCCGGGAGACAATTTCCTCCTTTAGTAAGAATCCATTTCTCTTGGCAAACAGAACAAATGGCACATGTGCAAATTGAACATCCGATTGGGCACCTAAAATAACACAAACATTTTCCTCTTTAAAACGGTAATGGTTGCGAATAAAATGTGAACAAAGCAAGTTGAATTGTACTCACGATATGCATTCTCTTCTTTGAACGTCCGCGTAATTTCCGGCGGGACATTTAGAAACACAACGACCATTGAATGCGTAATTTCCGATCCGACACGAAACACACTCCATCTCACTCGGGCCGTTGCAAGACTCGCAAGTTTCATGACATTCTATGCAACCAAAATCGTCCTTTTGATACGTTCCAGGCGGACATGTGGCCAAGCAAGATCCATTATACAATACGTAGTTATGAGCGCACGAAGCGCACATATCAGCCTTATCAGAGCAAGTGTCACAGTGTTCAGCACATGGAAAACACGCATTCGCATCTGGATCTTCGTAATATCCGTCTGGACATTGCTGTAAGCACACAGCTAAATCTATAACTAGCAAATGTGCTGGTGCACAAGTCAAACATGAATCTTGCCCAGCCCCAGCACAAGTTTCACAAGACTCGTGACAAGGCCAGCAAACACCACCCTGATTAACAAAACTCCGAGGTGGACATCTTGATACGCAAGAATTATCTAAACGATAGTGTTTGCAAGCAACACACTGCGTCGGCCCTTTTCCATAACAACCCTGTGAATCACATTCCGGATCGCAAAGTCTTTGTACTTGCTTATCATTAGCGTCCGCTAACACGTTTTTCCTTTGTGCCGAAGGAATGTTTTTGGAATAGCTATGCCTATCCGACACACCCAACTCAATTTCGTTAAGAAACTGCGAATATTCGGAAGCGTCATAAACGTCGTTAATATGGTACGTCTTTTCCTCTTGGTATACGTTGTTTGAGTTGAAATAGCTTTTATCTCGTAATCGAATAGGATTTGTAGCTGTGCCGTAGAATATTAGCTGCCACTTTTTCAGTACTCCTGGCTGGGTAACATGATTATTTCCAGCGTTTATTATCTGAAGATTCCATCGTCCTTCGGCGTTCTCACCCCAAAAATGTACGCTCAAAAACGGCCAGTCGTCAAAGTTGGAACTAGTCGCGTCATGGGTCCTTTCAAACAAAAGGGTGGACGTTGTCCCCATTGGCGACGTAAGCAGTATTCGTAAATTTCCTCTTGGAAAAAAGCTTAAAGAAATTTTACATTGAACATGTTCCAAAAACCTGACCTCATTCATTGTGCCACTACAGCCATTCACATCCATGTGGACAGATATAGTATATCCAAAAGATGTTTCAATCGACTTGTCCTCGTTTATTTCTTGCGACTTACAAATGTGTTGAGGCGGTACATTTATCCATTGTTCAGCAAGCGAGACCATTTGCGCTGCGTCCATTAGTCCGTACCCAAACTTGTGACTTACTTTCCTTTTCACACCGTTTACAATCCAACCTTCCTCTTTGTCTAATGGCTGTGATCTTGACGTCATGACAACCAGGTGTTGCATGTCTCTCCACGTCAATAAAGTGTTAGCTTCTAAAGCTAATGCGCATATTCCAGCAGCTAATGGAGCGGAAGCAGATGTTCCCGTATGGTCTACTGTACATATATGATCTGGTCTCAACTGCACGTCCATATCAACTGTTGCTACACTCTTATCCCGACCTGGAGTACCTGAACTATAAGTTGAAGCTAAAGTAGACGAACATTCCTCTAAATACCACGGTTTATACCCACCCTGTGTTGCACTTGATACAGAAATAGTGAATATACTATTTGCATAACCGTCACAATTGCAAGAGTCTGTATGTCGGCCGCCGTTGCCGGAGGCCCATATAAAAATTGAACCCTTTCCACCTCTCCCATTTGTGACGCCATTTATAAACGCTCTGCAACAAAAAGGAACGGTTCTTAATGAGTTCGCCCCTAACTATTCGCTACGTTCGTACGCAAATAGACAATACCTTCTAGCTAGGGGGCCAGGTCCGTCGACAGTTTTACCATCGTCCTCGGGTCCCCAGGAAGCGCTGTAAATATCTATGTGATGTGTGTTAAAACTGAGTGCTTGCGCTTCCACTGCGTCATTAACAAGTCCATCTAGCATTCTTACACCCCCGATGCTGGCATTGTACGCTATACCGACGCCGCAGTATCTGTTGTACGCGACGGCCGCGACCTCCCCAGCGCACCTAGTGCCGTGTTTATTGTCACCATTGTCCTGTGGCGTCGGGTCCGTATCGTTTCCATTTATGTCCGTAGATGCCGCCGGGTCCTAAATATCGGGTTTCTAATTGAATATAATTTACGCGGTCTTAGGGAAAAAGGGACACTGAACTGAGGCAGTAATTTTCGCACCTATTGAATATTAAATATCCCACTATATTTGTTACCTAAAAATACTGTTATCATAACATTCGAAATACTTAGGTTAACGACATAGTGTTTACTATAATATTGAAACGGTAAGGTCAATCGCTAATAAACTACCAATGCTTCAAAGTGTAAATATTGATATAAATTCGCTTTTGAATAGAACAATATCAGTGGCTATTCACGTTAATTAATTGGGTCGTGTTCATAATTCAAATGTTCCGTCAAATATTACCATTTGGTCGTCCGATCATGGTTCAAAGATTACATGTATGAATAATGAGTTCGATATACTTCTGCGATACATTACACTGTTATCGTTATAATGCTATTTCACAACAGAACAATGACAGTTAACTTAATATTAGTATTGGATACCCTAAAATTTAATACAAGTAAACTTTTGTGTGATGTATTTACGGGTAATTTAAAATTTTACTCTTAGGTATTAAAAAAATGTAAAGACACTTTAAAATTAATTTGTTAGACAAAATGGGACACTAAATGCTAAACCTAATACTTAAATTTTAAAATTACTCAATACTTACGTAGTTTTGAGATAGATCTGGATGGTTAGGTTGTATGCCATCATCCAGGATGGTAATGACAACGCCTTTCCCAGTGTATCCTTTACGCCACGCGTATCCCACATTCATGTCCAGACCATCCGCTGCGCCACCATTCTGTTAATACAAACATCACATTACATTCTTTGTAAGAATCTTGGTAATATCGTTTGTTTTTTTTTGGAGAAATAAGCATATAAATTTGTCTTTTTTAACAATAGTAGATCAAATAGCCAAACAAAAGAGAAGTAGAGTCATATTTTACTGAAAATGACCCTTCAAATAAACGGGCTGGACGGATGTTTTCTAAAGTATCGTCCATTTCAGTTATATTAAAAAAGTTCCTAAAATTACAAAGTCAATAACATATAGAAAGGTTTTCTTCAAACTTTAATTAAAATTTAATTACAGCAAATTTAAGGGCAATATTTCCTTATAAAAATTGAATCGTAAGATACTGAGAAAATATAATTAGGTACTCAAATTACTCTTCGCTGTCATTAATATCTCCAATTACTGTAATCTTGCCCCGACAATAGAGACATTCTAAGACTTTTAAACTTCAGGAAATGTTTGTCTCGAAACTCAGATTTCACTTAGACACTTAGCTTCAGGTTTCTATTACAAGTTATAAAACGTTTTTGGAGCGCAACACAGAATTGTTGTGGCAATATCTACTTATATGATTTGTTCTCTAGGCCCCGTGGTTAAAATCGTAAAAATGAATACATAAATCCAATGAAATAGAGAAAAGTATTATAATGAATGTGTTGCCAGAATGTAAACGAACTGTTGACGACGCTTTAATAAATAAATTTTAATGGTACGCAGTAAGCGAAAACTGATTAAATACGAAATACTTGACGCTCCTAAAATAGAATACTAACATTGATATAAATTTAAAATCATTAATACTTTTATTTTATTACCCACTTGCATTCATTCTCCAACCTTTTCTCGGACTGCCGTGAAAATATATTTATTATGTCAGCCGTTTACTTTTATTCTCCAACCTTTTCGAGTTAAGAACCTCGCAACCGCTCGCTATCAGTGGCAATACAGGTTTTATTCTCAGCTATGTCCCACTTTTGTAACGGGCCGGATTTCTCACAACTCTGATAACATCTTCGGAAAGCAATTGACCAACTTACGACGCGTCCCTCACTCGGGAACATTGTATTGCCAATTACTACGCTATTTCTGTCGAAACACCATGATTCTTATCCATCAAATACCAATATCGATAAACAATGGAACGATATACTGCATCGAATTTCTGATTAGTTACGGGTAAATAGACCGATAAGAATGTATAAAATGACCGTTAAGTTTATAAAAACTGTGAAGCTTATATTAACTGTATGTATTATTTGTAATTCTATTAAATGTTGTTTCAACTCAATTATATGTTGTTCTATTAAATGTACGTAGTTATGACGTGTAAAGTAAATAAAACTAAGAATGTAATAATGTTGTATTTGGACTAAAGTCGACCTGCAGTCGCACTTGCAACTACTTAACCAACTAGGCAGTCAATACATATTTAATGAACAGATTTTATTCTCCTTACTATTTAATTATTAGTATTAATATAATCGGGACATGTCACCACTTTAAAGTTGTACATTCAAGAATTATTTTCAAAGTAATGTTCAGATAAAAGTTAATTTAAAAGGGGCTTATATTAATTTAGAAAATGATACTAATATCTTTGAGCGATTTCTCTTGATAGATATTTAATGCACAGGCAATATTAAGCAGGAACTCCCCGCTTTAAAATGTCAGCAAGGCAACGAGCAAACGCACGTTCAAAAGACTAGAGAAGTAACATTTTTATTAAACATTGAAAGGTTCTTTGATCTGACATTTATGTGATATGTTTTTTTATAATGTCAATAATACAAATATATGTATTATTTATAGGTGTGTATGTATCAATATATAAGTAACATGAATAGAAGTACCATCATCAACATCTTCTTCAGCCTACTCCCGTCCACAGGTGGACATAAGCCGCTCCAATGGCACGCTACTGAGCTCGATCTTCAGCTCTTCGCATCCAACCCCTGCCAGCCACTTTGCGTATATACGTACATATATAGTACCATAAGTTTTCTCAATTAATTAGGATTGACAAATAAACGATGAGTATTAAGAACGCCCTTACACTCCTCAATTTAATGCGCTTGATGTGTATAAATAAATAAATAAATCATAAGTTTTTATTATAATTTTCTAAAGCACCCTCTGTTATGTGAGTACTTACTTTCCCTCCGTGACTAACCAATTTAGCTTGAAACATTATTAAAGCACTGACCAAGTACCACTGCTCCTTAAACAGTGGGTCAGGAAAGGATGGCGAGCTGGACTGCCGCATCACGTGACGAGGCTTCGACTGGTGGTCCCGCTTCGTTCTTCTCAGCTCTCTCTGCTGCATCACCCATCTCACCTGCATAGGATTGACATGATATAATAAGTAAAAGTATGTATTTCATGTAAACAAAATATTGTAATACCATTCAATATCGTAACAAGTACCGAATCAGTCATGCTTAGGAACTGATCTTCATAGAATAATCTAAACGTAATAATCATAATATAATATAAGATCACGCCTTTATTAACCCGATCGCGTACGCAGAAAAGAGTATACTCCCACGTTTTAAGTCTTATAGCTCCTATAGAACGTGGGTATAATTTTAAAGAATTTAATTTTCATTGCAAAAATTGCATATGCACTTCGTTACATTACATTTTAGTGCTTCACTTCTCGTATTTCCTTACGCTGTGCTAGAAATCTAAGACGAGATTTAAATATTTACACGCTGTATACGTAGCGAGTATATTCCAAATCCGTATGCAGTGCCCGTGGAACCTGCTCTAAGTTTATCTTTATTGGTCGAAGGTATGGAATATTTATGCAGAACATTCGAACCGTTTGCTAAATCAAGTGCCGGCTCTAAGGATTTTCTGAAATTCCACCTAAGCTATGCAGTAATAATATTGCAAAATCTGTATTCGCGATACAGTTTTCTGCTACGTTATTTATCCCTATAAGTTGCTAAGATCTTAACTGTTTTATAATGTATACCTACTAGTTTTCATTACTATTTTTTATGGTCTTTACCTTCTAAATATGAGAGGAGACCCATATTCCTACGGTTTTTTATAGCCTCAACCCTCTCAACCCTCTCAATATGACCCATATTCCAACAGTGTAATGATAAATGGGTGGTTCTTCGTTATTATTGCATGGTACCTACTGCTAATTAATATAATTGCCAGCAGTGTGAGAAGCCATGCTCTGTGATCTCCAACCTGCATGCCCAGTGTTTGGATATTCAGCAAAAACCTCCCAGGGCTATGCCCAGCAGTGGTCTTGACCAGGCTGACGATGATGATATCTAATTTTGTTATTACCATTACCAGCCTTTGTGATGTTAAGCGATCATTCCAGACTATATAATATGTATGTACTTTTGTATTCAGCCTCAAATTTAAAGGTCTGCAATGCGTGCACTGCTACAAATAAGAAATTATTTAGAAACATCAGATAAAAACTGTTAATAAATACGTATATTTTGTTACATGTCCGTTAGGCTCGACGTGCAACCTTCAAGTGCGCGTTCGCAGCGGATAGATTAAAACGATGCCTCTGTTTCATATTTGAACTACCCGACCCCAACTTCCGAATACAACCAATTTTGTTTGGAATTGGCGTTCTATTCTATTCTATGATATACGAATACATATATAATAAAAAATAGGAAGTCAGAAACTTGTATAACTGAAAACAAATTTTTTAATCAATTCTTCGAAAAACTGATATCCAGTTCGTCGTTATATTTAATTTCATTAAAAATCTAACATCGGGCTCGTAATCCCAAAAGTGTAGACAGAGGAGTATACCTACGTTTTACCAGTTACGTTTTACTAATTAATAAATAACCTATTGCCATATACTGGAGATAAAATCTTTGCTTAAGAAAGACTCTAAACATTTTCAAATGCTTGATAATTTGAATTTCGAACATTTTTAAACGTTCGAAAATACCGGTTCTTTAACGGTTTCCCAAAAGTTATCCTAACTCTGATCGTATGTTTCCTAAGTAACAGTAGCGCTATGAACGCAAACATTAATTTAACACACACAAACACCCTTACGTTGAGCAAATATATGTAGGGCATAAAAAACACTGAAGGAGAAAATCGTTCGCTATCGTACACCATCTAGCGTGGAACAACATAACACGCACCGTAATAAACTAAAACATTCCTGAAATCTCGCTCTTTGATCTCATTCAATTATTCTTGAGACTGAAAATTAATGCGACTGACACGCTTTGAAGAATCACTCCAATTTATGGCCTTTAACAAAATATTATTCCCTATACAATGGGAAATAACGGAATTTTGTTTGTAGCAATTTAATCGCATGACCTACGGTCTTACCGTGTAATATATAAGTATTATTTATATTTATTTCTCTAGAATATATTCGACTGCCAATCAGGAGATCTAGTAGTGACTCGGAGTCTGGAATCGTGTCCGGTGTATAGCAATAGAATTGAAAAGAAACTGCTATATCTGATAAACGCGAACGTGTGAGACACACTCAAAATACAAAACGATTTTTTATATAAAAAGGGCTCACTAATAATCGAACCCTTAATGTTCTCGACTATAACATTTAACGGTGCCATGGATAACTTAACTACTCGAAGTCGTCAGCCAACGTCTTACGTCAGTAATTTTCTTTGAATTTGTAATGACTACGCTTAAGTAACAGCTGTTAATTGCGACTTTACTTAAAGAAGAGAACAGTTAGAAGTTGTTCATGTTTACGGAGAGTTTCCCAGCAGTGTTTTAGTGTTGAGTGTTTTAATTTGTTTTTAATAGCTGTCACTAACCTTATGTTTATGTCGAGAATTAATATCTACATTGGTGACTGAGGGAAAATATATAGTAGAAACTAACTAGGCGAAGGTATAAGGACCAAATTCATAGGTCTAACAGGCGCAAGATGTTTCATGTACTTCACAGGGGTTGCTTCCTGAATAAAGCCCATTCGTTTCACTTTGAATCTTTTATTTGCAACATCTATTCTGGGGTATAAATATGTAAGAAATGTCCAATTTGTTACTGATGTATAGCAAATATATAACTTATGGTACTAAATATATAGGTGTGGTCAGCCCAAAAAAGTATTCCAGCTCTGTCCGGTTCTAATGCGAATCAAATTTTAATAAAGCATTATTGTGTTATGCTTCAATGGAACGAAAGAACAGCTACTAAACTCACTCGCAGTTACACAGTTACAGTCTATTAATATATTCCTCCTACAGTCCAATTGCCAATTAATTTTGACAGTTCTATTAATAACTATTACTAATTGGACTAACTGAGACTATTAATTCTATTTTCAATTCTATTCGAGGTCAGTTGCAGATGTCCTTAGGCGGCATCGACCATTCCTGACCTGACAATGTGCTTGTTTGCAACTTGTTTTAAGCATAAAATCGATAAATAAAGCAATCTGACAGAGATTGGAAGTTATCGAGATAGCCCAAAAGATCAGCAAGCTGAAATGTTTGAAGTGACATCTGTCTGACTACCTATAAACGTTCGAATATACATAATATGTATGTGTTCTAAAGTGGAGTATATTAATACGACTTTGCAAAAGCAGCGTGGAACGCCTTCCAGCTACATGGAGTGATAATATACGAAAAGTGGCTGGCAGCGGTTGAATCCGAAGAGCTGATGTTCGAGCTCAATGGCGTGCTATTGGAGAGGCCTACGTCCTGCACTGCACGGAGATAGCCTGATTAAGATGATGATAACAAAAATCAATATGCATTTTTAATATAACATAGCGCTTTTATTTTCTCTAATTGTAGGCTGAAAAGTGTAGTAGACTGTCACGATTCACCGGTATTTTTCCACCTCCCACAATGAATTAGGAGGTGACCAAAATGGCAGACTCCGTGCTAGTACCTACTGGGAATTTCAATTAAAAAACCGCAATAATACTTTGCCTAACCTGGGAATCAAACCTAGAAGCTCTTGACTAGCAATCTCGCTTCCAATCACGCGACTAACGAGGCAGTCAGTTTTACATTTAATTGCAAATAAATTTATTCACAGGACCGTATGGCAGGACAGGACGTATCGTGTCTATCAGACAGAGTTTCAAGGTTTGACTGCGAAAATTATTGTCTCACCTGCGGATCGTTCTTCAGTCTGTTGACATACTTTTCACTGGCATTCGCTGATCTTTTGCTGACGTGCGGATGTGAGAATAAAAAGAATTGCTTCAAGTGTCCAATCTGTAACAAGAGAATATTTAAATTAATATTTTTATTTACCGTAAATTGTATTCGATTGAAAAATCAAGATTCTAGAATTAGATATACCAAAGTATAAGTAAAAATATAACGGGTTCCAGAAACATTTGTTGGAATGTTTCTGGAATCCGAATGAATGTTCTATCCGTGTCGTAGTGGAGAAAGAATACTTCCCCAGATGTCATGCCGGGATATCAAGGTGTCGTAAGAGGCTTAAACAGCCGGCAGACAGATGCTGGATGCGACAAGCCAAGAACAAGAAGCGATGGTGCTCATTGGGGGAGGTCTATGTCCGGCAGTGGACGGGAGTAGGCTGATAATGATGATGATGGCAATATTTGTAATCCCAACATGCTATAATCCTCGTACATGATAGTTTCTAAAGCCAATGTCTGGTGGCTGACGAAGAAATTCGATTAGATTAGATTAAGGTTACTTTTCGTCTACTGACTGAAGCTACCTAGTGAGATCGTATAATAAAAATTATCATTATGTTAGATTGCAAAATTAAAAATCTACGATTTTTTATCTTTAAAGACTGGGACATTCGGCATTCGGTGCCCTCAACGTACCCCGTATACGACCGATGATACTATAATAATAAGGTTAATTAACAAAGGCAGAACATATGTATTTATCGTTCATATATGGATGCAATGTTAACAATTTACATATGAAGAACTTATTCTCAACTACAAAATGCAATTGGTCCAACCTTTTTAATACCCTTAGCTTGCGACGTTCTTGCAGCTCCAGTGCCGAGTGGTGGGGATACGGATTATGGCTAACTCACCCCTCGGGAGTTTATAAACCGCATTTTCTAAATTTATTTTTATTAAACTCCTTCCAATTCAAACACCCGATTTTAATTAAGCTCCGAGTATTACGTATGTAAGTATAAAATACGTAATACCACGCCTGTAATGCCGGAAGGTTAAGGCAGAGTTGTGTAGTACACTGCCACATTTCACCAGTTACTCCTAGGTCTCATGGAATAGGTGGTGAGCCTATTGCCATCTGTTACGTTTTTTTTTATTAAAACAATTCGACACACTGATAAATTCTCGAAAACAATTCAGTTTAAAAGATGTAGGTATTAAAAGCAGTCTATAGATTTAAAAGGGTTGAAGCGAACGCTTCGAAATGCCCTTGAAAATACTTAGCGATAAAAACACGTAACGTAATTTTATTAGCTCCAAAACAGATCGGCAGCTCAAACATTTGCGTTTCGCCTCCGCCAACAATGGCGATGAGCGGCGAAAGTATTGAACTGTATCAAATATTGACGGAGCGGTTAAGGAGACTCGCTTTTTGTGTGTCTTCTGCTACTTACAAAGAACGTTTGCTTTTTATTTACACCTTTAATGGCATTTCTATTTTTTCATAAAGCTACGCACACGAAATATCGATTATGAAAAATATTTGCCGCGCAAGAGTTAGATAGTTAGTTGCTATTATATTCTCCGCTTCTTGTTACGAAGGCATATGCAATATGCAATCAGTAATATGTATCGCAATATATTGTTAAGTGTATATTCCCACGATTATACCTTGATGTTTTATAATATATCCTACCTTGAAATAGACGGGGAGCCTATTAATTCGTTGGCGGTATTGGAATTCTCTATTCGTGGCTACTACTTGGTTTTCGGCTCGATATACGATTTTATGACTGACCAATAGAATCTACAAAGACAAAAGTCTGCGAAAGACGATGAACCCTGTCCGTGGTAAGGCCAATGAACATCAAAACCGTC